>JAJOOO010020735.1:0-12854 GCA_029582685.1 Solanum piurae
AAAAAAAAAAAAAAAAAAAAAAGTTAAAAGACAATTTATGCTGGAAAAAAGATAGATTTTTACTTAAAAATGAAAAGAAAAGATTCACCTTACGAGCAACCATTTCAGGGTAATTATCTTGAAAAAGTGATAGGATCTGATTTGAAGCAACCCTTAGTTCTCTCTTGGGCATATCTTTGAGATCAGTAACCTGCAAAGGCGAAGCTACGATTTCAACTTTATGAATTTTAAATTTTATAATGAGAATTTTAAGTGGAATCCGCATACAGGCTACTAGCTCCACCCCTGATTACCTGAATAATGGAATTAATTCCACCAGGCTTGAAATGTAGCTGTTCAATTCCTCTTTCAAGAACTTGAACTCTCCATCTCAAGAATATTTTCAATTTTTCTTCATCTCCAAATATTCTTTCATACATTTCTTTATCTTTAAAAACCCCATAAGCATTGTAACAAACAGGGTGTCCATCTCTATCATAACCATTCATATAAGCAACAACACCTTCAAGTTCTTTAAATCCTGAAAAATCTTCTTCCAAAATGGTGTCAGCACCAAACTCTTTCCTCCAAGACAGACACTTTTCCAACATATGAAGTGAATCTGAAACCTTAAAATCCCTTGCTCTGAGGAATTTCAAGAGAATGACATCAGCCTTTTCATCTCCACCTAAAAGTGGAATACCCCACATGGAACAAGAAGAAGAAGAAGCAGCTTGAAGCTTGTCTTTCAATTCTTGTAATGCTTTCTTCTCAGAGGGTTTAAGGTGGGAAGTGAAGTAAGAGTCTTCTTTAAAAGATGGGGTGCGTAAAGTAGTTGCTTCCATTAGAGAAGTGACAAAGCTTTTCTTCAAAGATTGTGGCTTTGGTGAAGACTGTGGAGCTGATTCTTGGGATTTTAGAGCTTTTTGAACAGAAACGGGGGAGGAAGAATCCATTTTTTTTTAAAAGAGAAGTGTTTTTTATGTGTGCTTAGTGAGGGACAAGAGAAGAGATATGGGGAAAGAAAGGGACTTGGAAAACAGAGACGAAGATGAAAGAAGAAGTTTGAGTGGAAATGTTTCAATTTGGGGCTATAATTTATTACTTCTTCTGTAGCCGCGGTTCACTTTCAAAGTTTTCAAATGTGAATCCTGCATTTTTCAAGACTTTTCTTTTACTCCTACTCTTCAAATATAGATATTACAATCAATTTTAATAAAATTCTCTGTTTTTTTTAAAAAAATCTTCTCAATATTATATTATTATTTTTATTTTCTTATCTGGTACAATAATTCTTTACTTCTTTTCCAAACAATTACCTTATATAATTACTAATTCGGGATGAAAGTAATATATTTCTCTATAATAGATTTAGATACTTTTTATTTAATCACTCGTTGTACACTGCAATAAGTGTTGGGTTTTATTTACCCGAGTTTCTTATCATAAATAGGTTTTTTTTTTAGGAAAAGGTTTAGGATTGGTTACTCCTTTTCTGGTACGAAAAGGTTTAAGACTCTATAAATAGAGATATGTTCCCTCTAACTTAATCAACATTCACAATGTAGTCCTAGGAGCTTTGAGAGTTTTGGTTAGGGGGAGAATTTGTGAGACACAAGTTTCATACGTTATCACTTATGTGAATCTCCCATGTATTCCGAGTGAATTGGTTGAGACTATTTCTCTCTATATTTTGTACTCTCATATTTATAGTGGATTTCTCATCTCATTTGTGGATGTAGGTCGATTGACTAAACCACGTTAAATCTTTGTGTCTTTTGGTATATTTCTCATTTGTTTTCTTACTCGTGGTCTTTCGAGGTTTGTTTTGCTAGCTTTCACATGACATCTGGTTGTTTTCAATCCTAACAAGTGGTATCAGAGCTAAGTTTAGTGACATAGCCATGGTTCAATGGTTCAATGATGTAGCCAGGTTGGATGTTCAATGATGGAGCCAGGTTCAGTGGTTCGATAATCGATTATTAAACCAAGTTAAAATATCGGTTGTTCATCTTGGCGGGTGTAGTTCTAGCCGCAAACTTTTTGACAGTAATGAAGATTTTGTTGGAGAAATTGTTTTAAAGAGGTTCTCTGTGTTGAGACAGATTTTGCGAAAGAGATTATGGAGAAGAGATGCAAGCTGTTGAAGATTATGTGAAAAAGGTGGACAAATTTATTTTGTCAAAAATTCAGGCCAAGAGGGAGATTGGTTGGGTTTTATTTGCCCTGAGTTTCTTACCATAAGTAGGTTTTTCTTTTAGGAAAAGGGTTAAGATTGGCTAGTCCTTTTCTTATAGGAAAAGGTTTAGGACTCTATAAATAGAGGTTTGTTCCTTCTAACTTAATCAACATTCACAATGTAGTCCCAGGGGCTTTGAGAGTTTTGGTTAGGGGGAGAATTTGTGGGACACAAACTTCATACGTTATCACTTGTGTGAACCTCCCATGTATTCCGAGTGAATTGATTGAGGTTCTCTCTCTATATTTTGTACTCTCATATTTATAGTGGATTGCTCATCTCCTTTGTGGATATAGGTCGATTGACCGAACCACGTTAAATCTTTGTGTCTTTTGGTATATTTCTCATTTGTCTTCTTCCTCGTGGTCTTTCGAGGCTTGCTTTGCTAGCTTCCGCATGACACCTGATTATTTTCGGTCCTAACAATAAGGAGGAATAGAGATTAGGCTAGTGCCCGACTCCAAAGTCTATGCAAAATTCAATATCCCAATCCGAAGGTATAACAAACTAATCCGTAAGAAATACCTCCAGAATCTCCAACACTATACGGATTGACTCAATGGAAGGGGACTTTGCACTAACATCCTGAAGATGAGCCAAATAGGCTAAGCAACCCTTCCCACTAGCCTGCTAGCACAAATGAAGGATATGATCTTTATAGGCTTAGGATTGTATACCTATTTCCACTTTAATCTCTCCCTAAGCGAAATTTTCAGAGTTATTGTCTTAGAGTTACAATTTAGCACATCATAATAAGGAGGCA
Organism: Solanum piurae; assembly: GCA_029582685.1. Classification (NCBI taxonomy): domain Eukaryota; kingdom Viridiplantae; phylum Streptophyta; class Magnoliopsida; order Solanales; family Solanaceae; genus Solanum; species Solanum piurae. Next base: position 2,982 of record JAJOOO010020735.1, read on the forward strand.
GCAACGTCATACCCAAGATCACATCAAAGTCTAGCAATTTCAAATTTCAATATGATCAAATCTACCCAAGTCTAACAACCCACAAACATCACAGAGCAAGAACGGTACATATGAGTTACTATCACTGACTCTCCAATCGGGGCAGAAACATGAATAGCGACATCAAGAATATCACATGTCAAGTCAAGACTCAAAGAAAACTTAACAGATACGTAGGAATAGGTAGATCCTGGATCAAACAAATTAGTAGTCATCCGGTCACATACAAGAATAATACTCTATTTGTTTCAGTTACTTTCCGTTTTAGTCAGTCCCAAAAAGAATGACACAATTTTACATTAAGTTTTATTTTAATGAAGTGATTTATAGCCACACAAATATCCATCACCTATTTTATACCACGAGTTTCAAAAGTTTTTTTTTTTTTTTTAAACTCTGTGCTAAGTCAAAGTAACTCATATAAAATGAGACGGACGGAGTACCTATTTCACTGAATCCGATATCTCATCCTCAAATTTGTCCAAGAAAGAATAATATTGAGCTCTATAATCATTATAGGCAACCCCTCTACTTTGATATGTCGTTCATCTTCCTACATACCATTTCCTTATCCTCCGCGACTTTCATGATTGCCACCTCGCCTGCCATATGGATGTCCTCTGTCAGTGCCACCTCCACATATTGGTACCACAACTTTTACATATTGTTGCATCGGATATTCGTCTGCTTGTGAGGGTATTCCATGTTAAAGTGTCCCTACTCCCCACAATTAAAATATCCTCAATCAAATGAGTGTTTGTTAGCTAAAGAGTAAGAAGCTCCTTGACCATCCTGATCCAGAAATTGTTGTGGAACCCCTGAATAACTACCCATAGAATTGGGTAAAGTTTACTAAATTGAACGAACTAAATGCATATATTGGCTGTAATTCTTAGAATTGGAACCACTGAAGTTGCCCACATTTGTGGACCTCTTAGACAATGACTTGGCCTACCCAACCTGTCGAACTCATTCAATTATCTTAACATAGTCACTTACTTCGTTGAAGTTCCTCCCAACTTGTCACGACCTAGACCGTCGTGATTGACACCTACACTAACCCTTCGGTGGGAGAACCATTACTACAGCCCGACTAAGCAACTTAACCAAAAAATATGCATTTAAATATACAGAAGCAGGTTTAAATGACTTAAAGAAATACGGAGTTCCCATAAACTCCGGAAGTTCAACAAAACAACTAAAAAACTATTGCGGAAGTTAACTCCTAGAACTGAAAGTCATTGTACCAACACTAATAACCAATAAGCCTAAGAGAATGGGTACACACCCAAAACTAAACATATGAGTAAATCTAATTAGAAAGTCTGAGTCCGAAAAGAATGGACTAAACAATAGAGGACCCATGACAGCCTGAAAGAACTGACTCACCCTTGAATCCAGTCTCGATCACTGATCTCCTAGCTGAGGTCTATCGATAGTTGTCTGAAGATTTTCTGTACTCAACAAAGAACAAACAAGTGCAGTATCAGTACACAAACCACAGTGTACAGGTAGGATCACGCGACTATTCCAGTAAGCGAAACATAGGCAAGCAATCACAACATAGTAAACACACATATACATAATGCATACATCAATTATCATTTCAAGAGCAACATACAGTTCCCAATATCAACGACAATACATATCAATATAATAATCACAATGGTCCTCTCATGGAACCCATACCCAAACTGTTAGTGTATCGGAACGTGACGCCCGATCCAATATATATGTCGGAACGTGACACCTGATCCAATCAACACAACCACAATCACAATCACACCCATAATGAACATTACTCATAATCATACAATCAAGTATTAGGTTCATGGCATGCAATCGTTCACACATACTCATTTTCATTGGATTTGATTCGCATTTCCCTATTCACATACATGCATGCATACAATGAAGCAATTAACCGGCATATATCACACAAACAGGAAATCAAACCATCACTGTAACACTCCAGAAATTTTTTGAGCTAAGACTCAAACCGTTCTTCGTACTGAGTGAGATTTTTTGCAAGGAATTAAAATTTATTGAGTGTTAAGGTCACTAGATGTAGCACCTTAAGTTCCAAGAAGAACCAAAGAGAAAAGCATTCAAGTCATTCCTAGTTCTTCTAACAACCATAACTCTCAGTACATGATGAGTTAGGTGGGCTACTAGGTATCCAATGAAAGGTCTTTGAATTATCTTTCCAACGCCTCTGAGTTTGCTAAGTTTCGAGTTCGGATGATTGAGATATGCCCTTTTGAAGTCAGGCTGTCCAAAAAAGGAAAGTTACCCAAAAATAGGAAGGGGTATTTTGGTCTTTTCCTTACCCAAACAGATTTAATTCATTTTTAGTAAGGTTTTAAGGGTCTAATCCTATTATGTTCAGTTTTATAATCCTAATATACGCCTAGGATTTTAGTTGAGAGTTCAAGAAGAGAAAGGAAAAGAAAAGAGGAGAAAAGAGGAAAGGATCAAGGCGTTCGTCGAAGTTCTTGAGTTTTATCGCGGATTTCCACCATGGGTTGATCCCTAATAGGTATGTAAGCTTCCATAGTGTTGGTTTTGTTCACCCACACGCCAATCATGTTAATTTGAGTGTTAAATTCGTTCTAGAAAGATGAAGGTTTGATGTTCTTAAATTGTGTTCTTGAAATTGACTTTCGTTCTTGAGTTAAGATGAGATTGATGAGTTCTTGAGGATATCGAGTCGATTTTAGAGTTGTGTTTGATTATATTCTTGAGTACATGTATTGAGTATCTGAATCTAAAGAGAAATTGAAAAAAAGAATCGAATTTAGGTGAATTGGGGTTAGAAAATAAGGAAGAAAAAAGTTGGACAAGGAACAGGTACCAGGTCCGCGTCGCGGACCTGTTACTTCAGTGTGAAAATTTTCTCTCCGCGATGCGGAGAGGTCGCAGACTCCACTGTTTCAAAATTATTTCGACCAAACATTTTAAATCATCTCCGCGTCGCAGACTTGCTCCCCAGACAGTGTTTTTCAACCGTTTTTCATGTTTAACTATCTAAAAACACTCCTAAACATCACGAGATCTTTCCTATCACAAATCACAACCATTAATTCATAAATCAAATTGAAGGTAGTGTTAAGAGTTAAATCTTGAGAGTTCTTCCGATCATTTTGAGAGAGTCCTTTTGAGGAGTCTTCTACAATTTCTAATAACTTGTTTCAAGACTCGAGAAAGTGAGTATGAGAGTGAGGAGAATTTATTCATGAGTCCACTTTATCATCACGATATCCTTCATATCATGAACCATAACTCTTGAATTCATAATTCACATTCAAGAGAGAGTTAAGAGTAGAGTTCAATGAAGCATTTGAGTTCAATTGTGAATCCTTTGAGATCAACTATTGATTTGAACTAAGTTTTGAGGAAGTAAGTAAGAGAATGAGAAGAGTCATATACATGAGTTCCGTGTAGTTTTATAAACATTCGAGTCGAGTCGTCCATACCCATAAATTCCGCATTGACTCCATAAATTGAGTATCATTGAGAGAAGAAGTATCTTCAAGTTCTAAGTCTTGAGTATTGAGTTCCTAATCCCCTTTGAGATTATATTTCTAATCATGGGACTATTACATGTTACCCATGAAGTCCTTGAGTTGAATTGTTCATGCCCATAATTCCACATGAACCCTATAAGTCGACCAATCTTAAGATGAGAAATATATTTGAGTCCTTGAGTTGAGTAGTTCATGCTCATAATTCCGCATGAACTCTATAAGTTGAGTATTGTTGAAATGAGTAGTATCATTGAAGTTCTTGAATTCCAAGTATTGAGTTCTATCTATGGTTATTGAAAACCTTGCATTGAGTCGTTCACGACCATAATTCGGCATAAACCATGTTTTAAGAAGTCTTTTACAAATGTTTTAACTTTGTTTTAAGACTTAAGCTTTGAGTTGAGTAAAGAGTAAGAGTAAAGTTCATTTCTTCAAAGATTATACGGGAACTAAGTATTCCCAAGAGTTAAAATATTTTCACATTTGAGCAAGAAAGGAAACACCGATTTCCTAGAGAGTTTTAAAGCTAAGTTTTGAGTAATTATCTCAAACCAAAGAAAGAAGTTTTGTTTTAAAAACATATGAGCTAAGTATATTTTTTAGAGTAGTATTGAGCACCGATATGGGGAAGCGAGTTCATAATAATTCAAGTCTCCATAAGTCATGTAGCCATCATGGGTAGTAAAGGATCATACTTTTTAGATGATTCCTTAAGTATTTTTTAGTATAGACTAGTGGATCCACTTAGTTAAGGCATTCTTTATGACAGCAAAGTATAAGATAGTTCTAGTAGCGTGGGCAAGACGTTGTATCATCACTTAGGCTCATAGTGGTGGTTGTCGGTTAGAGAAACTCCCACAGATTTATATTGTATTTTTATATACACTTTGAGATTTATTATATTTTTCAATACATTGAGCAGCTATCTATAGTTTTACAGCTTTCGATATATATTGCATCTTTTACTATTGTTTTATCCTTGAGTATCATGAGTTGAGTCTTTCGAGTTAAGTATCTTGAGTTAATATGTGCTTCATTGTGTCGAGTACCTTATCGTTGAGTTTCACTGAGTTGAGAACCTTATTGCTGAGATTGAGTATCTTATCCTTGAGTACTTCTGAGTTGAGTATGTTTGAGTAGTTTTGAGTACCCTTGAGTATTCCTTGAGTTGAGTTGAACCATGTTTCTTCTGAGTTGAGTTGAGAAGAGGTAAGTATGTTTCCTTTTTATCAAGTTCAAGCTTATGATTATCCTTTAGAATTCCACTTACATGCTCGTACATTTCATGTACTGAGTCATTTGGTCTGCATCCTTTCATGATGCAGATTCAGGTATTCAGGATCATCAACATGAGTTTCGTTGATACCACATAGAGTTCGAGTTAGCTATGGTGAACCTCCTTGCTTGCAGAGGATTTCATTTACTTTTCAGTCATATCAGTTGTTAGGATGTCGTGGGTCTTGTCTCGACTTCTATCTTTGTCATTTAGAGGCTTCATAGATAGACAGTAGAGTTTCAGAAGTATGTTCAATTATTTTGTTAAATGTTTTAAAGACCTAAGTTTCCCATTTTGGGGCTAGTTGAATATATTATATTATTCAGAGTTTTCTTTTGAGTTAAAGCTTTGTATTTAAGTTTAATTAATTTTTATTCATTTTTAAGCTTTTACATGCTTAAGTTAGTTTTCCGTTTGTAGTCAGCCAGGATAAGGGTTCGCTTGGGGACCAGCAATGGTTCTCGAGTGCCGGCCACGTCCAGGGTGTAGGCTCGAGTCGTGACAATCACCCATCTCGAAACCAAGCTTTAATCCTCCTAAGACGACACTTGAGCCTTCCCTTTCAGGATTATTTCCACTTATTCTTGGTAAAAAATAATCAATTAACGCAAGGATCAATAAACAAGGCCTAATTTACCCGGATAATAATCAATCTATCTATCCATGGACAAACCCAAGATCCTAATGTTCAATTAGGGCTTTTCTCACCATTAACTTCAAGTCAAAACCCTCCCTAATGATAATTACCCACGAATCTAAGTCCTACGGATCGAAAAATGGATTAGGGGAGTAATAATCTTACATTTAGCGCTAGAAGTGGTGGAAAACTGTCAAGAACTTGCCCTGGATTATCTCTTATCTCTCAAGAATGAAGGTTAGTAGAAAAAAACTTTTTTGGGGTTTTTATCTGATTTAAGTCGTGATTGTCCCGCCACAGTGGGACCCAACCGCCATAGCGGCCCCGCCCTGGCAGGATTAATTCTAGCCCGGCGGCGTGCGGAATTTGAGTTCCAAACTCCCATTTCACAACACACCTTCAACCTTTGACGTTCAAAAACTATATGTTCACGCTAAGATTAGTTTCGGGAGTTCTACTCGCTCGAATTCAATTTCGTAAAGCCGTACGGGATCCCTAACGTCTTGACTATCCACTCATGTGATAAAATTCATAACTAACTCTCTCATTCATTACCAGATTTCCCTAGACCTCACCTGACTCAGATTTCGTCCAAATCTGGGCTAGGCTAGGAATTTCCAAGTCTCTACTCAAAAGTTTTCTGGCCCAAATTCTTTCCCATTGGCTTTTCCATAAAGACGGGAACATGTCGTTACACAACTTAAATCATATATACCGATAAAACAAGCAAGTCAATGTTCAGTCCCTTCACATAGAGACAAATCCTCTCCTCTTCAATGCTTATAAGTTGAGTAGCATATCATGACAAAGTATGGAATTCAACCTCATAGGTTGCAACTATCATATTACCTCGTTTAAGGGTCAGAAACTCATCTCCTATCTCTCAGAGTAAGAGGCACATACTTCTTTAGAAACAAGGCGTGAAACTGAGTCTAAATAAGTAGAGGAAAGTCTGATGATCGACACTCCACAAAGGCTATCCACAATTTCTTAGCTTCACCATGCAGTTGAAAGATCGCAAACTCAACCCCATGTTGTTATTGCACAATGCCAGCTTATGCAGTCTCTCATAGAAGTCTAAGATGAACACAAAGGAATCCTCACTCTCTGTACCGTGAAACACTAAATGCTTCAACTTTAGAAACTTAGTCAACATCTAATGTTCTGTTCTAGTCATCATAGGACCCAGTAAAATAAGGTTTTGAATTCGAAATTTAATACTTGAAAATATAACTCAAGGCTTTAGAACTCATTGAAAAAAATCATTTCCAAAAAGGACTAAAAAAATAGCTCAAAATCTCCATTTTAGGTAAGAACTTGAGTTCTTGAAAAACCTCATCATTCACCAATCAAAATCTCATACTTTGATGTTAAAATCCATAAATAATCAAAGGAAAATGAAGGTAGAGGATTATGAAAGCTTACCCAATGATTTAGAACAAGAAAATCCCTTCGAAAATTGCCACCAAGGGTTTTCCAAGCTCAAAAATATAAGATGAAGCTTAAAGCCCGAAAATGACAAGCAAAACCCCTCTCAGATGTCGCAAAGCGAACCCCACAAAAAGTGCGACTCTCGCAAAAGCGAAGCCCTCTTTGCTTTTGCAAATCTTGCTTAAGCGAAGACACTCTCGCTTCTACAAAGGTCGCATAAGTGACTGACCTTCGCAAAAGCAAGACCTGCAGACACTGGCAAACATAACCAACTCTCAAAACATCGAAAGAACCCTCGTAATTCATTTGGAACCCCGTGCTCACAAACCACATATGCAAATCAATTATACTCGATATTACGGTATAAATGAAACTGTCAAAACACGAATTTGAGGTCTCCTTTATCCGACATTTGTGAAAACTATAAGAAACTAACTCAACGCCTAAAAGGGCTATAACAAGCTCAAGACCTCTCAAAAATCAACCAAGACCTCGCCTAGACCTAGAATCATTTCTTTAAACCAATGGAACTCTCAAAATTCTGATTCGAGCATCCGAACCCCAAATTTGACCAAAGTCAACCCGTAGGCTAAAATTTCACAATTTCACAACTTAGGACCTCAAATCCTCAAAAGGACTCTGAATCTGAATCCAACAACTCTCACATATCAGATTGCATCTTTTGGGACGGATGGAATCGACAGATTCCATTCCGACACTTGAAACTTCAAAAGACACCAAAAATCACTTTCTTAACAACTTAAGCCTTTCAAACTCAAAACTTACAAAACTCTCAATTTTTAACTCAAAGTTCAAAACCAACTTTCAAAACTCAATCATAGAATACTCGGGGTCAATATCGGGAGGGCAAAATGATAATTTTCACAGAAAAATAAAAAATGACCAACCAGATCATTACAAAAATATAATAAATAAATTAAAGGGTACTCTTTTCCTAAATTTATCCTAAGCAAGAGGAGCTTTAGAATTATTAAATAAAAAAACTAAGCGTGTTCAATCGTCATTAAAGATTTTTGTGATCTTGTCTCTAGACCTTACTTACTGTGAGACCTTTCTTTTTTAAATTTTACGATGAACAAAAGATAAGGTTTTTGGTGACAAGACTTGGAGATATCAAAAGCGGGAATGCTGACATGAGTAAAGAAAAATCCTGTGAAAAATTTGATCGCCTGCTAGTGAAAGGTTTTCTACGCTCATTCAATCTACGACTCTACGTAGAGTGAATCGGTCCCCAAGAAACCCCCGAAAGGATTGTCGTTCGATGGGTACACAAAAAGTGACAAAGTTACTTTGACTACATAACCATGCATGTCTGTTGGAGCGAATTGGATGATCAAAAAGAGTATATTTATACGAGTTGAAAGTCAACAGTGCAATAAAACTTATCAAAAATCTCAAAAGGGCAAACAATTTGGAAATGAAACCAAAAGGATTAAAATGCAGGGGTCCACACGTGCCTTTTCTTTGACACCGTGAACAACGTTAACTGATGAAGGAAGACACATAACGTTAACATTTATTTTTCGTTCTTTGTATAGTTATTTTAACATTCTTTTTAATTATAGTTGTAGTTATTTTGACATTTTTTCCTTTTTTATTCTTGTAATTTACATCTTGTTTTGATGGTTATAGTGTATTGTTAGTTTAAATACAATACACTATTTTTATTTATTTATTTATTTAATTTACCTAGGATGGTTTTTGTCATAAATTTCAAATATTTTTAGTGATTTTATTTGAAATTTTTAGAGTTAAGAGTTAAAGATAAAGTTATGTATTTGGTTATACTTTTTATAAATAGTGTTTATGCTTGAATATATTTAAATACAACTTAAAAAATAAAAAGTGAATTGAACAATAAGTTCTAACCTATTTTTCAAATTTAATACAACTTCAAAATAGATTTGAAATATTCATAACAGAACACTAACTATAAAATAAAAAATAAATTTTTATTCTAAAAAAGTAAATTGATTTTATGACCGATTTATTCCCTCTGTCCCTAATTACTTGTCCACTTTTCCTTTTTTAGTTGTCCTATTTACTTGTCCATTTTGACAAAAATCAAGAAAGAACAATTTTTTTTAGCTATTATATCCTCAACTGATTACTTTGAAAAAGTAAACTTCTTGAAAATCTTAAGTTTTTAATTCATCAACTTCACCATTAGTAAGGGTAAAATGGTAAACTCGCTATGTTAATAATTATTTTCTTAATGACATAATACAGCAACATGACCCTTAACTTGATTTCAATGGACAACTATGCCCCCAACTTTGAGTATGCACAAGTAGACACTTAAACTTGTGTAAAATTGAACAAGTAGACACACATGTCCTACATGGCATAATACATGTAGGTAGCCACATAAGACACAAAATTTTCATGTAAGGTGTCATGTAGGACGAATGCGTTTATTTGTTCAATTTTATACAAGCTTAAGTGTCTATTTGTGCATACCCAAAGTTAAAGGACATAGTTATCAGCTGATGCCAAGTTAAGAGTCATGTTTATGTATTATGCCTTTTTTAATAGGTATGTCAATTCAAAAGTAGATAAATAATTAAAAATAAATGGAGTAGGACTTTTCATTTGCTTTCATTGTAAAATTAAATAGAGGATCCCCCACTATCCATGTGTCAAAAAGTAAAGGATCCTCAGACTTGATTGTGCCCCTAGTAAAAGTTTTCGTTCACACTCAACTATATATAACAAAAACAATAATTGAACTTGTAGTTATTACATGTGAGCAATATAAAATAGTGCAGACAATAGCGAAATCACATCTATTTGGGGTGTCATTGACATCTCTTTTATCAGAAAATTATATTGTATAGTTAGGTAAAAATACTTTTTTATATATATATATATCATATATTAACCTTCCTTGATAAGTAATAACTTCTACATGATCATTTTACTTTATATATATATATATATAT
>JAJOOO010020736.1:0-14964 GCA_029582685.1 Solanum piurae
AAACAAGTCAAATACTAAGGAAAGAATTAGAGTTCCAATAAACTCGAACACAAGTCTAACAATAATAAACTAACATTGCCGAAGTAAAGCCTAGAACCTGAAATTTAATGTACCAAAACATCTACAACGAACCAAGTCTAAAAAATAAGGGATACAACCCTAATCTAATGAACTAATCAACTAACTAAACAAATGTCTAAGTCCAGAAATGATAGACATAGATGAAAGAGAATTCCATGGTAGCCCGAAAGAATTGGCTCACCCTTGAATTCGAAGCGACGATCACTGATCTTCTAAGCGAGGCTACCAATAGCCGCTTGAAGATGCCCTATACTCAACAAAAATAAGAGCAAGTGCAGAATCAGTACACAACCACAGTGTACTGGTAGGATCACGCGGCTATTCCACTAGTGCGACATAAGCAAGTCAAGACAACAGTATAATCACATGCATATATATCAACATATACAATATTATCAACCTTTACGAACAATGAACAACTTCACATTTTATATCACATCATCGGTCCTATCATGGAACCCAAATTCAAACAGTTAGCATACCGGAACATGGTACTCAATCCCAATGTTATGCCGGAACGTGGAAACCGATCCCATAATTATGTCGGAACGTGGCAACTGATCCAAGTTAGTTATGCCGGAACGTGACAACCAATCCCATTCACACACCACAATCACAATCACAAGTACATCATCAATATCATACATTTAAGTCATGATTTCATGGCAATCATCATTCATCTATCTCATTTACAACAAGTGTGATCATCAGTGCAACATTCATAAATATACAGGTATCATAATGAAGCAAGAACAAACATACACCACACAATCATAGAATCACAACCATCACCTACCTCGAAACAAGCTTGAAACCCTAAGAAACTTGATCCTTCCCTTTTCGGATTCGTTTCACTTTCTTGGTCTACAAACAATCATAATAACACGGAAATCAATAAACAATTGTTAATTACCCGAAACTATAACAATTCTATGAACCCTAGATCAAATTCATGATCCCAATTATCCAAATTAAGGATGCTTTTACCATAGAATCTATATCAAAACCCCTCCCCATCAATATTAACCCATTCTATTACGTTCTACGATCGAAAAATGGATTCGGGGAGTGAAAAACTTACTTTTAGCCTCAAGAATGGTGAAAAACGAGTAGGAGTTGCCTGGGGTTCGATTCTTAGCTCTAAAAATTGAAAAGTGCCAAATAAGGTCATTTAGGGGTTTATTTACGACTTTAAGTCGTGTCTGGCACGCCACAACGACCACCACCCCACCACAGCTGCCCCGCCAGAGCGGCAAAAAGTAGCGCCAAGGCGGCTTGCATGAACAAGTGAGCTATTTTAATAAATACAAGACCCCCATTTCATAACACACCTTTTACCAACGACGCTCAGAAAATACCCTTTACGCTAAGATCGATTCCGGGAGTTCTACCCGCCCGAATTAAATTCCGTAAAGTCGTACGGATTCCTTAATGAGTTATCTAACCACTCATGTAATCAAAATCATAAATAATTCACCCGATTGTTACCAAATTTCCCTACACCTCGATGACTCCGATTTCGTCCAAATCTTGTCAAGGTTGGAAAAAATCCAAATACTACAAAAAAGTTTTCCGGCCCCAAATTTCCCCTGTTGGCATTTCTATAACGACGGGAACAGGTCGTTACACTTTTTTTCCTTCTCATTCGGCTCTTCTAAATATTTTTGGTGTGAATTATGACTATTTTCGGCAAGCTTAATTTGAAGAATATGAAATAAAATCTGCTCAAAATAAAAGTAATATCTTAAGCTACAAAAAATATGTCTATTAACATAGATTTGTTGTCCTTTATGTCACAAGTCATTGCTGAGTGTTTTAGTTATCTAGGTTATACTCATTTCTAATTTTTAAATGTTCGAGAATATTTCTTTAACATGAATCTAGAATTCAATATTTTGATCTACTTGTACTTTCATAATGAAAAAATTATACATACATATTTCTGAAAAAGTCGTAAAGTTGCATTGATGAAGCATCTAGAAGGGCCTTCAGAGCATCAGTTTAATGAAGAATGAATTTCTAAAATGGTCAACAATATTATTTTGTTGTCGTTTAAAATTTATTTTTCTCCTTCTATAAATTTTGTTAGACTAACAAAGTAACAATAACGAAAAGTGGTGAACGTTTGAACTCAGACAAGTAGATTGTCTCTAAAAAAAAATATTTATGTTGTTGTGGTGTACATTTTTAACAGTCTTAACTTATTTATAACTAATATTAATTATCGAAAACTTTCACATAATTTTTCTTTCATAAGGAGTTATTCTAACCATAAAATTATAAGATTCTATATTTTTCATGTACAAAAAAATAGAAAAAGTGATGTTTAATCTCTACATAAAAACATCACTTAGTTTTAACAAGACAATTATATTATCAAACATATATTATGATAAATTATGTAAAAGAAAAAAAATATTAGATATCAAGATATTTTTAGTCATTTATTATATATTTACAATTCTTGAGATATGTGATAATGTCAAATCATTTAATATCTATTGAAATGTTCTTAAAACCTACTAAAATTTACTTTTTATCTTTTCTTATAACAATCTATTATTGGAAAGGTTGTGCAAAAGTTTAGAAAGATTATTTATACCTGCGCGAAACATGGATTTATTACCTATTTTATATATATAAAGGTTCAATCTTTAACTTAGACTTAAAATTATTTCTTTAAGTTTCTATTCTTGCGTGGTTTTTTTGGTCTTGTGATTGAATCCATGATAACTTATTAGTTCTTGTACCATTTAACACAGTTTTCATGTTATGATTTCACTCTATTTAAATTGTAATAATTAATTAAATTGGTGGAAATGTTGGGCATTAGAATAATCATTACAATAAATAAAAAATCTAGCAGTAACAATATAATAACTATTATATTATATTTAACAGTAGTAATATAATATGAGTATTTATCAATCCTCTATGTATTTGTCGCTAAATTTTTTAGTGATTTTGAATGTAATAATATTAATGCAATTGGATCGTATATTTTTTAAAAAAGAAAATAAGTCTTTTTTCTTAACTTTGTATAGATCAAACATTGCCAAATAAATTAAATAGAGGGAATAATATTTTAACCAAAAAAAAACCCTATGAAATATGGGAGAAAATCATTCACACTCCTCTATCTTTGCTTTAAAGTCAAAATCCCCCATGATTTTTTCTTTTAAAAAATTAATCTATGTATTTTCTATGAAAAAATAAATACTTTTTCGGGGGAAACAAGAAAAGTGAAAAATACTAATTGAGTATATAAGTTAAATGACATTTTATAATAAAATAAAGAAGTGAAATAAAAAAATATTAATTTTCTTAATAATAATCAAATTTTAATATCTATTTTGCACAACTGAAATTAATAGGCATTAATAACTATATAAATATATTTTAATGCAAGTAACACAAAAATAGTAGTATATTATATAACAAATTCCTAAATGGTTATCGTAAATGAATTTTAAATTATGATTTAAAAAACTGTTTCATCATTGACGATCAGGCCTCGTTTATCTATATAAAAACATTATTGAATAGGTATATTACATAAACATGTCTTCTAACAACATAAAAATTGATATTTATGTCCTCTAAGTTTGGCATGTATAAGAAGACACTTAAACTTGTATAAAAATAAACAAGTGGACACACACATTCTACATGGCATAATGCAAATTGATCCGAGTGTATCTCACACAAATTGTTATATAGGACGTGTTTATCTACTTGTTCAACTTTATATAAGTTTAAGTGTCCACTCGTGCACAAAAATTGAAGCCATAATGTCAGTCAAGTTAAGTTAAAAGACATATTTATATATTATACCTAAAAAAAATAAAAGAGTTTGAAACATACATATATATCCATACATACTTAATACATGTGAATTAAAATATCAATCATATAAATAGCATTAGATTTGATGATAAATTCATTAAAAAAAATACTACTCATATGTTAATCAAGTTAATTAAATAAATAAATATCTAGGTTAAAAATTATTCGATTGCATAATTGGATGATTGAAAATGTTAAAGATGAAACAGACATTGTATAGGATAAATGGGAGGGAGAATGTCTATTATTTAAACTTGAGGAAAAAAATATAATATTCAAATAAAATTGAGGTGGGTAAATAGTTTTCACTCATAAAGCTAATTGGATTTTAATAAAATAAATCAGAAAAGGAAAAAAGGAAAACAAATGGAATAAACAATGGCCTGGGATAAGATCTACCTCAATTGTCATCATTAACTATATATATTAAATATAAATCTTATCACAATGATGATTTCTTTTTTGCCAAGAATTGTCCTATGTTCAATGTTCATTCATGCATATCATAATAATTATCTTTCTATAATGGACAAAAGCAATATGGTAAACAAATAATGAATATTCTAATATATCAATTTGTCTATATACCTATACCACTTGCCTGTATCTGGTGGCAATTACAGTCCCAATCTATTTAACGATTCAGATATTGTCATTTCTTTAAATATAACAAAAAAAAATTTCTAAAATTGTTCACATTCTGTATTTTACAGCTAATCTGATCAATATTATATACTATCAAATCATCAAATAAAATACACATTACTCTTTTTATTCTAATTTATGCAAATGAATTTGACTGACATGAAGTTAAGAGGGGAAAAAACCCTTTAAAAACATGTGAAAATAAAACATAATTTTTTTAATAATCATAAATTATTTCATTGACAGTAATTTTGTGATTATTAAACATCTCATATACAAAAGTAAAATTAAAAATACAAAAATAAAGAAAAAAATTTCTCAAACGGAATTTTAAAAAAAATACTCCCCTGTGTCAGTTTATATTACTTAATTTCCTTTTTGGTCATTTTTAGACAGTAAAAAAAAAGACACTTTTTTTTATTAAGTAATAATTTAATTTTAAAATATCTATTTTACTTTTAATGAAATGATTTATAGCAACACAAATATCTTTTACTTGTTTTAGACCACTAATTTTAAAAGTTTCTTTTTTCTTTTTTAAACATGGTGATGAGTCAAACTATAAAATGGAATGGAGGGTGTAACAAAAATAAGATGAAAAAGATGGACAAATTTGTTAAAGATACCTAGTCATGACTTGACAATTTTAAAAATTATCTAGTGCTACAATTTAGATATGAGGATTGAGGGTGTATGATTTTAAACAGAGCAGAGCAGGTATAAAAAGCCCATGCCTTTTCCCATTTTATGTGTCTGCCTCACTATTTTCAAAAATAAATTGCTCATCTTTCTCCCTTCTTTCAGTATTTTTTTCAGTTTAAAGGTAAGTCGATTCAACATTTTACATTCCCATCTATTTGGTTTTCTCTATGTTTCTGCACTTTGTTTACTATGTATTGTATGCTTTATTCATTTTCGAAAAAGTTTGGTTTTTTGATATTGGTTTTCCATAGTCCAATTTTTTCTCAGAAGTTCAAAAAGTAAAGAAGAGTAGAAAAAAAAAAACTTAGATTGGGTGTTAGGAGTAATCCCATTAATGAAAACCTTTTAACTATAAACTAGTTGGTTCATTTATTTTTGTGAAATTTGCTGTTCTGCTGTTTTGCAGTCTCAAGATTCAATTTTTATTCAAAAATTATGCTAATACAACTTCTTTTGTTTTCTCTAAATCCATTTAATAGTGCATTCTGTTTTTTCTTTTAATTTCTTGATCTTGATTGGGGGGTGGAGCCAACATTCGAACCTAGTAACTTTGGCTCGAATCGTGTATTTGTATGTAAAAAAAATGAAAATCTTAGTAGCTCAGTTGGTTGGCTACCTGAATTTAAACCTTGTTGGTGAAGGTTCGATTCCCCACATTGTAATCCCCTACCCCAGTAAAAGCAAATTGTCATTTTCAGTGTGAACGGTATTCTTAGTTACTCTTTTTTATTTCATTCAGGTAAACTTAAACATAGGGTTGTTACAAGTTAAAGTATCCTCTTCAGTATTCTCTAGTTCATTAAAAGGACCAAGGGAATGCTGAAAGATGTGCTTAAGAGCTAGCAAGTCTTTCTTTGAAATTGAAGCACTATTGGAGCTATCCGATAAACTTGATGAGATTGCACCATTATTTCCAACGTCGCCCACGTTCACTCATCAAATGCCAAACCCGACTAGATTATTTTACGGTCAAATTGTATCGTATCACCATCTTAGTGAAGATGGTTGAGTTGTTCACTTCTTGATAAATATTGTGTTGAAAATAGCTAGTTTGATTACTCGGGGTTTGTTTAAGTTGAGATGGAGGGTAAGGGGAGTAGTATACTAATGGAAAGGTATGAGTTAGGGAGTGTTAGGACAAGGCACTTTTGCAAGGTCCATCATGCGAAAGACGTCAAGACTAGCATGAATGTGGCTATTAAGATCATCGATAAGGAGAAGATTGTAAAAGTTGGGATGATTGATCAAATCAAATGCGAGATTTCAGCGATGAAATTGGTTAGGCATTCTAATATTGTGCAGCTCTATGAGGTGATGGCCAGCAAAAAGAAGATTTATTGTGTAATGGAATATGTCAAAGGAGGCGAGTTGTATAACAAAGTGTCTAAAGGGAAGTTAAATGAGGATGTTGCAAGGAAGTTATTTCAACAATTGATTAGTGCTATTGATTTCTGTCATAGTAGAGGTGTTTACCACCGAGACCTAAAACCGGAGAATCTATTGCTTGATGAAAATGGGAATCTAAAGATTTCAGATTTTGGATTGAGTGCCCTTGCAGAATCTAAATGCCAAGACGGTTTACTTCATACTAAATGTGGGACACCAGCTTATGTTGCACCAGAAGTGATAAACAGGAGAGGCTATGACGGTGCTAAAGCTGATATTTGGTCATGTGGGGTGATATTATATGTCCTTTTGGCTGGATATCTCCCTTTCCAGGATTCAAATTTAATGGAGATGTACAGAAAGATAGGTAAGGCTGAGTTCAAATGTCCTAACTGGTTCCCTCCTGATGCTCGCAGGTTGATATCGAAAATATTAAATCCAAATCCTAGCACAAGAATGTGCATTTCAAAGATAATGGAAAATTCTTGGTTCAAGAAAGGGTTGCAGTTGAAACCTATAATCGTTGATGCTGACTCGAAGCCTGAAGAAGCAGCAATTGATGATGCAGTTTTTGGTATCGGTGAGAGTACCGACTCAATAACAGAACCAAAGCCAGAACTGGTCAAGCCTGCACACTTGAATGCTTTTGATATTATATCTTTCTCAACAGGTTTTGACTTGTCTGGCTTGTTTGAAGAAAGAGATAAAAAGAGAGAAGTTATATTTACATCAAAGCAACCGTCGAAAACAATCATCTCAAAGCTAGAGGATGTAGCTAGGCGTTTAAAGTTGAAGGTGACGAAAAAGGATGGAGGGCTATTGAAGTTGGAAGGATCTAAAGAAGGAAGAAAAGGGGTGTTGTCTATTGATGCAGAAATCTTTGAGGTAACTCCAAATTTTCACTTTGTTGAGATGAAGAAATTGAATGGGGATACGATAGAGTACAAGAAGACAATGATAAAGGATATAAGACCAGCATTGGAAGACATTGTATGGACTTGGCAAGGTGACGAGCCGCGGCCTCAGCAGCTAGCAGAGGAAGAAATTTTGCAGACTTATCAGGGGTACTCATTTGACAATAATTCACCTCAGAAGAATGCATAATAGAGAAGTATAATTCTGATGTAGCTTGATATTTTTCCATTTTCTGTGCTGTTAATGATGTATTTATATTTGAAAGCTAGAAGATTAAGTCCACTCTATAATTTCTTTTATGTTCTGGATTCAAGCTTGTATCAGCTTTGTTTATCAGTTTGTTCTCTGGGGAGAAACAGTGTGTAAAACAAAATCCTCTCCAGTGTTATTAAAACAATGGGTCGTTTGGTAGAGTGCATTGAAAAAATTAATGCGTACGTTTTTTAAAGTCTACATCTACCTAAAAATCAATAAAAAGCAAACATAAAATAGGAAAGTAACAAAAGCATCTAGATGCTTCTTTGCTGAAGCCCCACTAGTTCTACTGCTTTTGAAGCTCCAGCTCTTCTGTTCTTTGCATCTTCCTCATCGACCTCTATGATGAGTGTTTCTTTATTTCCTTAATCTTTCTCTCGTTCTGCACTTTCTTGTTAGCTGTTCTTTTGAGTTCCTACAAGAATCCTTAGGTACATATAGAAGAAAGAGCACCTATAGTGCTAATACCACACACTATATTTGTTCCCAAACTGTTGGTTAAAAGAGTATATTCTCCGTATCAAGATTTGATCCTCTAAGATCTTAAGATAATTGTTCTAATCTAGAATATCATATCTATGTTTTTTTCTCCTTTTGTAAAATATATGATTTTATAGAATCCCAGATTTCATGGGATCTAGGTGATTCTGTTCCACAATCGCTCATGTATATGAAGTCATGTATATGCCATAAAAAGATAGAAATAAAATTATTCAACTATGTTATTCCACATGGTATCAGACAGTGGTGGAGCCAGGATTTTTAATAAGGGGATTCAAAATCTAAAAAAATAGATATATGAAGTAACCTAAGGGGGTTCGACATCTACTATATATACTTAAAAAATTATTTTAACCATGTATAAATCATATAATTTTTCGCCGGAGGGGGGTCGGATGACCCCCTCATTCTAAGGTGGCTCCGCCACTGGTATCAGAGCTTTGAGCCTATTCCTAACTAATTTTATTCATATCTTTCTATGGACCCATCTGACTTATATTTTATAGTAAACACCCATCTGCTCGCTATCAACTTTTTTCCTTTTGGTAATTCCACAATTTTCCAACTTTTGTTTTTCTCCAATGCTTCTACTTCAACCTTCATAGCTTTCTCCCACTCTCTGTTACCTAATGCTTCAGATAAATATTTGGAGATAGGAATTATGTGGAGAGTATAGAAAAAAGCATTATAACTTGGGGATAGATTTTGATATGTCAAAGAAAGGCTGAAAGGGTATTGTGTGCAACTTCTGGTTTCTTTTTTGAGAGCAATTGAAAGGTCAAGGTCATTAGGTTCTTCTTCATGATCAGTTTTGTTTGGTGTTTTCTGATGGTTTAACAGGTTCAAGATGGGTATTAGGAGTAGTAACTTTAGGAGAGATGATTGCAGTTGAGTAATATGATCAATTAGCCTCTTTCTTTTGGAATAATTCCAATGGTAGGTTTTTTCTTCTTCTAGAATTCCATTATCTATATTTGAATTTGGAGACTCAATGAGTTCATTTGGATATAGAGATTCGGGTGATCGAAAAAATGATGACTCACGCAAGGATTTGACACGACTAGAAATAGACAAATCAAACAGTGACAAGTCTAGAGGTCCCTCTCCCTGCAATGACTCCCCCCGATGGTAAGAATGAACAAAAAAGGATTCACTCTCATCAAATGTAACATTAACTGAAACAAAGAACTTCTTTGATGATGGTTGATAACACTTGTAACCTTTTTGAGTAGGAGAATATCCTATGATTAAGTGCAGAATTCGAGTTTAGATCTATGGCTATGGGAGTTTGCGAGTTGTTATGGTTAAAAAGATAATCCTTGATGATTTGAAGATAAGATTGGAAGGACCCGTGAGACTATCTTGTGACAATAAATCAACAATAACTATATCTCATAATCATGTACAAACATGATCACACTAAGCATATTGAGGTAGATAGACATTTCATTAAGGAGAAAATAGATAACGGACTCATTAGTACGCCATTTGTATCTACAAAAAATCAGGTGACCGATGTTTTAACAAAAGTAGTGCCAAATAATGTGCTTCAAGATCTAATAAGCAAGCTAGAAATGGAAGATATCCATTCACCCGCTTGAGGGGGAGTGTTGGCTAATAGAGGATATTCTCTATATCAAGATTTGATCATCTAAGATCTTAAGATAATTGTTGTAATTTAGAATATCATATCTATAATTCTTTCTCCTTTTGTAAAATATATGATTTTATAGAATCTCAGATTTCATGGGATCTAAGTGATTCTGTTCCACAATATCTCATGTATATAAAGACATGTACATGACATAAAAAGATAGGAATGAAATTATTCAACTATCTTATTCCACACCAACAAATTTGTAACAATCCAATAATAAATTTTCCCTCATATAGGGTTCCTTCAATTTATCACTATTGATTATCCTCCTGCTCCCTACCTCCAGTTCTTGGAAATTAATGGTTGTAACTGCCTAACTGGTCCTTCATCAAGGGCTAGGTTGGCTAGATGATCAACCATTGGATTTCCTTCTCTGAGGATGTGGTTGTAAAGAACCGTTTTGCCTATCTTAATCACCCTATTTCCTCCACACTAGTTATTCCTTCTCTGAGGATGTGGTTGTAAAGAACCGTTTTGTCTATCACTTTTGACATATCAAGAAAAGACAATAATTTTTTTCCATATTTTACCCTCAACATTAAATACTTATTCTCCAAATCATTTTTCAAGATCTAAAACATCATTTAACAAGGATAGTTTGGTAAAATACCTATGTCAATAAATTAATTTTTAATGAGTGTGTCAAGTCAAATAGTGACAAGTAAAAGTGAATAGAGGGAGTATCATTCAAGGGATATCTCATACTCTTTCAATAATGTTTTTCAACACCAAATAATCAGTCTCAATAATCACCTTCTACACTTATGTCATCTTTATGTATTTCAGTGCATGTAGGATGGCCATTGCTTCAACTTGTAGGTTAGTGGTCATAGGGTCCTCAATCTCCTTTGCTTGTGTCTGAACTATTTTCAATACTATCTCTTAAACAAAATCCCTAAAAGTAGTTCCCTTTCCTGCTTCATCTGTTTTTATTTATACCCAACTTGTATCGAGGGGAGGGGGGGGGGGGAGTAATTAAAAATTAACAACCAATTTGAAACCACAAGTAAACAAACAGGTTCATTGCATGAGAGTATCACGTGAAGTCATTTCCCATTAGCCTTTTAGTTTCCCCCACATGCATCGCACAAATAATACTACAAAATAGTTAACATGCACACATTACATACTTTGAAAAACAAACAGACCATCACTTACCTCGAAACAAATATGAATGCTGAACTTGAGCTTTCCCCTTTTTTAATGTATCGGCTTTTTCTTGGTCTAAAAATATAATGAAAGCAAAGAAATCAATGAACGATGGCCTAACTAATCCAGATATACTCAAATCCTAACCCCTGTCCAATTCATGATCATTCTACCTAAACAAGGGATTTTTCTACTATTAATTCAAATCAAAACCCTCCCCCAAGATTAACACTCTAGATTCCAGGGCCATTTTCCCAATAATGAAGTGCAGAAAATTAAGAGGATTTGAGAACTTTCTACATCAAAACATGACTTACCCCGCTATAGAATCCCGACTAGCTATTGCGGCGTCTTCATAGCGGCCCACCTGCTACATCACCTGCATAATTCATCCTGCTATAGTGGCATGACAACTGCTATAGTGGCTTCCATGGAATTGGATACTCGTAAACCTTCCCAAAAAGTCCCTATTTCACAACATACCTTCGACTCTTGACGTTCTATACTAACCCCTTCACACCAAGTTTGATACCGAGAGTCTTACTCACTCAAAGAATACCCTATGGACTCCTTATTGTCTTAGCTACTAAAAAACACAATTCAAGCTTAGACACACCACTCAATCCGGACCTTACCTTTCTCATATTTCATATGAGACTGCCTAACCTAAAATTTTGAAAATGTTTTCTGACCCGATTCTTTTATCATTGGTCCAGCTACCCATAACGACCGGATTGGGTCATTACAAATTAACTTCCCTAACTCTATCTTATAACCTGATAACCTTCTAATACGTATATTAACTC
Organism: Solanum piurae; assembly: GCA_029582685.1. NCBI lineage: Eukaryota > Viridiplantae > Streptophyta > Magnoliopsida > Solanales > Solanaceae > Solanum > Solanum piurae. Next base: position 11,944 of record JAJOOO010020736.1, read on the forward strand.
TCATAATCCCCAATCAATCTTCTCCCAAAGGTCAAGATCAACAAGAAATAGATTTTTCTAATTTTCCAAGATCTAAAGGCTCCAAGTTCAAGATTCTCTTAAAAAATTCTAGAGTTTTGAATCAAGATTCATTCCCAAACTTTTTCTCTAAGAAATTCATAGAAGGGTTTTTCAAGTTCAAGCAATAAGGTTCCAAGCTCGAAGCTTTTCTACAAGAACTCTTGTTCTTCCATGTATGTATGTCTATCTCCACGTGTTGAAATAACTTGTTCCTCCCCATGAATTACATTTAATGGTTTCAAAGCATCCTCCGTGAATGAATTAGTGTTAGGACGAAATCTCATGTTCTTGATTTTTTTTTCTTGTATCTTTATGAAACCTCCGTGAATGTACTTAAATCCCATGTTGGGTGCAAGACTTTCTTTAAAGAGAGGTCTAAGTTAAGCTAGTGAGTTATTTTATATTAGTGTGATTGAGACCGAAAGGAGATATCAACAACGCTTTGAGATCGAAAGATAATTAGTGTAATTGAAGATGACCTAGCCTACTTATTAGTGATTGATCTTGGATTGAATAGCAATGGATCATTGAGTGTTGATTGAATCTCAAGTTTTCCCAATTCACATCCATCCCTTGCTTGATATAGTCTTTACCCCCATTAGAAGTGTAGTTGTCAAAATTGCCTTTGTGTAACTTGTATGTCTAGATTCAAACTAGTGTCTAGTAAACATTTACCTTTTCAATTGCCATTGGGTTCAAACCCGGGCGTTTGGACAAACTTTGAACCCCTTTAACCATTAAGTTAAGTTTCTCTTTAGTGTCAAAGGGATTTATTATAATACATGCATTTATAAAATTAGAATTTAACATTATATATTCACTATAATTTTTCAATGGAGAAGATTTGGGTGAAACTCCTCAGTTTCACTTAGTTCCACTCTTGAGTGGCACCTCTTTATAGACTAAACGATTATTTATTTATTTCTTTTATTTTATTTTCTTTCATTTTAAAATTAGTATGCTTAGTCTCTTGATTACACCTCTTAATTATCTTAGTTACCGTTTTTCCTCCACTAACATTTATAAGAATTCTGTTAAATGCATTCACAATTGCATGTAGTTTTTCTTATTTATCGTGTCCGAAATAGACAAACTTGACAAAGTGATTATTTTACAAAAAGATGCACTTTATCTGCCTTTGTAGCAAAACTTAAAAGTTAAATCATGATAAAAGAAAAAAGAGATTTTAAAAAAAAAAAATACTAATATAAGGATAAAAAACACACATAAAATATCATATATTTTTTTTAGTTTCATATCTAAACTATTGAAAGAGTGAGTTTCATATCTAAACTATCACTTCTTAGGAGTCCGGATCCAAAAAAGCAACAAAATTTTTCAAAAATTCCAAAAAGGCAACAAAATTAATTATCAAATAAAAAAAACAACAAATTTAGACGTTGTTTAAATCCGCCGCAAAATACGGAAACCAATGCGCCTCGTAATGCGCAGCAACCTTTAGCCTTAAGGCTCGGTTGTCATGCGCCTTACAAGGCACATTGGTCTCAGCGCCTTGCGGCTTCTTTAAAAAAAAAATCGTTCAGTAGCTAATCAGTTAATGCTTGAATGCATTTTGTTCAATTAATGAGCTGGTGGGTTTCTTCAATTAGTTTATTCTTTTATCAAATTAGATACTCCCTCCATTCCATATTAATTAAATTTTTGAGGTATTTCACACCCTTTAAGAAAAATAGGTAAGACATAAATTGAACATAGTTTTCCATTTTTACCCTTATTAATTATTGTCGAATTTATTGAAATTATCACATTGAAAATCCAAATGAAGGGTAAAATTGGAAGAATATTTTTAAAATAGTCTTGAAGATTGAACAATTAAGTTAATTTGAAAAATGAAAAATGCCTCAAAAATTCAATTAATATGGAATGAAGGGAGTATAGTTATAAATTTAGTGGTTCAATTCATTTTATATGAAATTTAATGCAGATAAAAATAAATGCAAATCCTACCACATAAACTTATAATATGGAAAAATCAATCAACACAATTCGATTATTTAAAAAAAATAAAAATTGTTCAATCCAATTATTTGTATTGTTAATAAATTTTAATTTATAATTTTGAAATTATTTCATAAATGATAAAAATTGATTATTTTTTAAAAGTATACTATTTGGCTTAATTTTAGGATATTCGTAAAACCTTTTAATTATAGATAAAAGGTTTTATGAATATCCTAAAATTAAGCCAAATAGTATACTTTTAAAAAATAATCAATTTTTATCATTTATGAAATAATTTCAAAATTATAAATTAAAATTTATTAACAATACAAATAATTGGCTTGAACAAACAAAAAATTAAAAACAATAACCAGACTGTATTGATTGAGTTTTCCATATTATAAGTTTATGTTGTAGGATTTGCATTAATTTTTATCTGCATTAAATTTAATATAAAATGAATTCAACCACTAAATTTATACCTATATCTAATTTGATAAAAGAAGAAATTAATTGAAGAAACCCACCAGCTCATTAATTAAACAAAATGTATTCAAGCATTAACTGATTAGCTACTGAACGATTTTTCTTTTCTTTTAAAAGCCACAAGGCGCTGAAACCAATGCGCCTTGTAAGGCACATGGCAGCCGTGCCTTACAAGGCTAAAAGTTGATGCGCCTTACAAGGTGCATTGATTTCCATGCTTTGCGGCGGGTAACCTAATTTAAATAACGTCTAAATTTGTTGCTCTTTTGGTTTGATAATTAATTTTGTTACCCTTTTGAAATTTTTTGTTGCCTTTTTGGCTCCGGACTCCACTTATTGTTGAATATTGTTGGTTGTGGAGACGGGCACTATCGACTTCTCACAGCTTGAATTTTATTATATCAAAATAAGGACCTGCTTCAGTCTTACAATCTTGATCACAGTTGTTGCTTGCTTCAGCAACACTTTTTACTTGAGCACTCACTCTTGTTTGCTCTCTTACTTTCTTTCTTA
>JAJOOO010020737.1:0-16125 GCA_029582685.1 Solanum piurae
TGAACCCCGAACCCCCTTTGGTATTTTCAAATGATTTTTTCTGTTTAAATCTTTGAAAATTATAAGTTTTCTTAATTTCTTTAAAAAATTAAGTGGCGACTCTTTTCTAAGTATTTTTCTCAAATTGTTTTATACTTAGAACATTTCAAAAAGTGATTTTTCTAGAGATAGTCAAATTACGGCACAACAAACATCTTCGGCTGGAACGTTTACAGACATTTCATCGATTATTTCTCTACTTTCAATTGGGTTAATTTGATGTGATTGTTGTTTGATTCGAGGGATATCATATTTATCCACACTTTGTCCCATACTTTCCAAGTAATAATTAATGCTTTTCAAGGTACATTGGAGTTGTGTCTCCGTTGTGTTGGAATGGCTCCTATGAAAGTCTTCCGAAAAATCATCATAATATGTGTCCCATAGAATTCTCACATCAGTTGGGTAGCAAATAAAATTCGTAGGGCGGCGGGCATCTTGAAGGTGACAACCTCTCGTAAACATTCTGAAATGCTATTATCCGATTCTAATAACCCACTTTCTTTGGCTGCCTCTTTAAAAGTGTGGCAATGTTTTCCATTAATAGTGAGTAAGTTTTCAAATGAAGTCGGCCCTCGGACATGATTTAATAATAGTCTTTCATAATATTTTTCTCCTTCTCTTGGATTTGCTGCAATATTCAGTTGATTTGTTTAGTATCTAAATTTTGTGTAGGTAACATAGATGGAAATAAAGCATAATTGTCTTACAAATATTTATGCGTCCAATCACGATGCGGGATTTTCTTTTTGTCCATATTTTGGATTGGGAGTTCCAAACATAATGCTTGGGGAATTCTCGGTAAAGGTAATTACGAGCTTCAATGCCTATAGAGCACATCCTGTAATACGCGGTAAGCATAGTTTGGTGTATAAAGTCTGATTCCACGATACTTTGTAGGTTTTGCTTCTTCCAATAGCAGACTACACATTGTTTAGTAGGTATAATATAAAAACTCATGTTGATTGTCATAAACAAATTGTTAATATGTTTACTAGTTCACCCGTAATTGTAAAGTACCTGTTTGTTTGCCTGGAAGATGTAATTGTAGGTTGATAACGGCTGGTTGCATTTCAGTCAGGTTGAACTCATAAATTCTCCACAATGCTTCTGGTGGAGACACCCAACATGTATCTTGAAAGGTTTTGATTTCATCTACGACTTTTTCTCCATCGTCGGATTCTATGTATACGGCACATTTATCGTGGCCTTTATATATATATTTGTAAAGATATTTTATTGCTTTAACTCTTGAGCATACCTCAACATTAATGTGACAATTATATCTCATCAACAAATAGGGATTATAAGGTACAACTCATTGGTTATTCATCTTCATTCCACGGACCTCACTTGTTCTCCCATCATTTCTTCTTCTGTAAATCGGATATCCATCCTTTCCTTGTATTGTATTGTTGTTGAATGTTCGGGGGTAGTGAAACTTACATTGCCCATCTTTCATGCATGGACTTGTCTTACGTTTTTCCCCGCAAGGTCCATGCATCATATGTTTGGTAACTAATGCATACAATTGTGAATATGTTGCATTATCAGGGATTTCTGCACTAATGTATTTGTCATACTCATCTGCTGATCGTATCTTATTACCTTCTTTAAATATTAGAAGTAGATGTATATGTGGCAAGCCTCTTTTCTGGAATTCTACCACAAAAACATGTGCAACAATTGGACCGAATATTTCTTTTTTGAAAATTTGGTCTTTCAAGTCTTGCAATTTCGCTCTAAATACTCTGTTAACCAAATTAGGCCGGTCTTGAGCGAGTTGTCCTGCACCCAGTTCTTCTTGAATCTCAGTCCATTCCGGGTTACATGTCATGGTTATGAATAAATCTGGTCTTCCAAAGTGTTGAACCAAAGCCATAACATTCATATAGCATCGTCGCATATCTCTAGGGCCTCCAGTGAATGATCCTGGAAGTAATACCCTTTGTCCTACCTTGTATCCTCTGCACTCGCCGGACGTGACACTATCAACAATACCTTGGAGTATCTCCCTTCTATAATTTGATTGCTCAAATCTATAATATTCAAGTCTAGTTGTTTCTATTTTAATGTAGATGTCCACAATAAACTGCTGCAACAATCTCCCGCATAGTAATAATATGGATTTGTCACCCGTTCGGACTTGGAGTTTATAACGGTAATACTCTTTGCAGGAAACACAACCTTTTGTTTCGCGTCGTACACCTACAATAATTTAGAAGTACTCGTTATTATTTTGCAGAGTATTTACTTAGAGATCTGTAATAGGTTGAAATATGTGGAAGAAGTTATTCACGACAAATAGCAAATGTGTTTTTTTTGGTATAAATATTTTCATCAGGCAAGAGTTTGTACTACTGTACTTGAAGAGGTGCATGAGTCTGTAAATTGCTATTCCTGACTATAATGTATGATAAGAGAGGAATGTCGTAATATTTAAGGATTAGGATAGGTTAGAGGTCGTTAGTAGTAGCATATATTCAATAACGTAAAATAGTTTAGTGTTTGGTTAATACTAATTATGTCAGTCATGTTACCCAACTTTAGTTCCTTGGTCCAGTCTGTTTCGGATTGATTTGGGACTAAGGAAAACCTACATCACTGCTACTTGTTGGTTTTCTCCTTGTACAAGTTATCCCTAGCATGTTAGTAGTAACTGGATATTGTATGTTTGTAGTTGTAATATGTAGGAGAATGTAGTTACATTTTTCTTGACTATAGTTAAATGTGTGTACCTTGTGCTTCATTGGCCAAAATGTCTGCGGCAGTTCTGTATGTTGATCTCCCTGTCTGGGGAGTTGTAATTGGAGTTGTTTGATTATTCTTGATTTGATTGCGATACTTCTGTATTCCTTGATGCCAACCTCCTTCTCCTTTAGGTAGAATTATAGGATATTGAAGAGGATCATAACAACCATAATAATGTTTTACTCTATGTTTATTCCCAGAGTGTTCATGTACTGCAATATCTCTTTCAAGGGACGATACACTTTTCTTTCTTGTTGTGTGAAAGTGCTTGAGTGACTGTCGGGAAAGTTTTTAGCGGGGAGCGGTAGTCCAACAGATGTCCCCGGGGACACATGGGGAAGTAGTGTTTTAGGATTTGAGGTTCAGGAGAGCTTTCCAGGATTGGGAGGTGAATGAGTTTGAAAGGATGTTACCGTTACTGCATCAGCATTGCGAGGCAGTTGACAAGCCTGATTCGACGAGATGAAAGTTGGGAAACAATGGTGTTTTTTCTGTCAAGCCTTCTATTAGAAGCTTTTATTGAGAGTTGAGGAGGGTTTTCCTGTTAAGTCTATTCGGATTCCCAAGGTTCCGAGGAAGGTGTGCTTTTTCACTTTGTTAACTGCTAGAGGGGTGATCTTGACGTCGAAGAGCCTTAGGAAAACAAAAGTTATTTGCATCAGCTGGTATTACTTATGCAAGGAGGCGGGCGAAGACGTAAATCATCTTCTGCTTCATTGTAGCTAGGCTACGAGACTCTGGTGGGACATGTTCAGCTGGTTTGTAATTGTCATGGGCAATTCCAAGAATTGTGAAAGATTTGTTGTTTTACTGGAAATCTGGAAGAAGCAGGAGAAAGTGCAGGGCATAGAATGTTGTTCCTACGGCATTAATCGAGTTTTTGGCTGTTGAGGAGTAGTCTCCGATCCCTTATTTGTTTTTTTTTCACCCATGTAGTTACGGGTTGTATAGAGGATTGGGTGTCTTTTGTATAGAACCTTATCTTTGTATAGGTCATGTATATGGCCTTTTTTGGCCTTGTTAATAATGAAAATATTTACCTGATAAAAAAATAAATAAATTATATCAAATCACAAGGTTCTCATGATCTCAAAGAGATTGATTAGATTCTATATAAAGGAGAAAAAAAGATTTATCCCCCAATTCGAATACCCATCCAAGAGCATTTGGATAATCTCTTTTGACAGCTCAATCCTCACAGTATTAATTATGCAAATTCTGCCTAAGAAATTCTTGAGGTGAAAAATATCAAGGGGGCTCCCCTTGTTGGACACTTGCCATAATATCTTAAATATGTCTTTCGAGGAACAGTGCGATTTGCTAGGAAGTGATCACGATACGAAGTCCCAAAAGATGAATTAGCCTTCTGACTGCATTACTTTCACAATAAGTCTATACATTTGTGTTACAGCTCAAAGCCTAAAACACCTAAAATCTCCTCTGAGCGAAGGAGCTAACTACAAGTTTGAACAGATCTGTACATTCGTTTTGCATCAACATTTTACATTGATGAATGCGCGTAAGAAGAAAAAAAAAAGAATGGAAAATATGTTGTCTTGTTAGTTGCTTGAAGTACTTGAAATTGTGTGGTGCAGATATCTCAGAGTCTTTTGATGATTAAGGAATCCCATAAACCAGAACTCAAAATCATCCTCTGTAATTACTTGTATATACTTCTGTGATGGCTTTTCCCTATTTTCACTCTCTTTTGCTTTCATTGTCTTACTTATTGGGATCGATACCTGCAAATGTGAACCGGCTTATTAGATTATGCTTTACGTGGATACAAATTAAGAGTTGGAAGAAAAAAGGAGCAGAGTGGTACCTTATAGTAGATTCTAAGAAACTTTCCAGTTGGAGATAAGAGCTTTATTGATCTCTCACTACAGAAAGCAATCTTTTCGGTAGAGATGAAGAGAAGGCCTGCTATTGGACCAGCTGTCGTTGATAAATAGCATTGAGAAACATTCAATAGCTCTTCATCGTCTTTAACATTAAACTTCTGCTTGAATATTTTCTCCAACCCTCCTACTTGAAGAATTTTCGCTCCAAGTCTTAATTTTCCCTTCACAGTTTCCGTTAGCTTCGGACTAAGGCTCACTGCACAATTAAAGTTGAAACATTAAGGACTTCACTTCAGAACTTTCTTTCATACATGTATTAGTGCTTATTGCACAAAATTTTGTACATCTTGACTCCCTTTATCTGTTGTTCATTAGATTTACACTAGTGTATTGCCATGATTTGACTTGCGAAAACTGATGTCATTATTTGTAAGTTGATGTTTGGCGCCATATTTATAAATATTGAACATCAGTATTTGAAATAGTCATAAAATTATTTTAAAACTTATTTTAGGAATTTTTCTAGTGAGATGATGGTTTTCATTCACAATACTTCAACTTTGTCTTTTCTAAGTAAACTCATGTCCGCACACAATTTCAACTTCGAAATACTAGTTTTTAACTTAAATAAAATATTCTAAATTTCCGATTGTTCATTTGAGTTTTCATCATGAATGTAAGTGCTCACCATGCTCGCGGATGCCTTGTGCAAGACAGTCCATCCTTTCTCCAAGTTTGTTCATCTTACTAATTACAGATTTTCCTCCATATTCAAGAATATTTAATTTTAATGATCTCTTCTTAGAGGGTCATTAATAATCTTTATAACTAATACAAGAACAGGTCGATTATTCTTCGAGGGAAAATACTCACTTTGCTTTATTTTAGGCAAGTGTTTTGAAGTTGCAGATGGAAGATGGTCTTGGCAAGCAGATAGAGACAGTAGTTTTTTTGGCTACCGTTCAAATGAGAATACTGCTGAACTCATGGGAAAACCCACCTCATTGCTACAGAGTAAGTTCTTCATTGTGACTTCTGATTTTGGAGGGAGTTGCTATATTGTGAAGGTAACTGAGATATTATTATGTTTTTGGTTGATGGTTTAAGAACATTCCTTGCTGCACTATATATATACACAGCAGTTTGGGAAAAGTTGATGAATCTTTTAACTACTAACTGTTGCATGAGTCAGCTATGGGTCATCAAAATAGAATATTTCTCAATTTGCTGCAAAGGTTTTTAAAATGTCTTCTTTTATCTGTCTTTTTAATCACAGTAAACTATCTCATGCTGTCTTATTTTATTATCAAGATTTGTGTTGCACATGTGGTGTTGTCAACTTTTGAGTTGGATAATTTGCTTTATGATGTAAGCTGCTTTTACAAGTTGAGTTAAAGTAAGAGAAGGCTTTTGGTGCATAGTAAAATTATTAGTCTTGTATGACGAAGGTTGACAAGATGATGACACGGATTTATATTTGACATTAAAGTTAAGTAGTGGTTGTGGGATCATGAATGAGTCATCCATGAACGTTGATTTGTTGCTTAATAAATCAGGCAAAGGAAAAAGAGGATCCATTCAAATATTTCAATCTGTTACATAGGGCCAACTGTTCTAAGATTATATTAGCTTCTCTTATAAGGCAATTACCTTATCTTACCTTTTTTGTCATCGTGAGGTGTAAAGGAATTCATTGTGCTTATAGTGCTAACCAACGGCGAAGGCTGCTGGGTCGACATTGACATTGAGAGTTTCTGATATTCCTTTTTATTTCTCATCAAATGAATGACATCTTCTTCTGCCTTTCCACCCAACTCTTTAGTCTTAAGAACACTGGTTTTATGAACGCGTCATTACCCTTAACCAACCCTGACTGCCCAACCTATGAGTGGACAGCTAATGCGTTCCACTTATTTAAATGGGTTCTATGGTCGGTCCGGTTTCCCTGGATGCCGAAGGCGCCCTTGAGGTGATCTCATAGTTCCTACGCGGTGGAGATGATGGGGACGGTCTATGGATATTCCTTCCTTTTCTTTTGCTGTATTCGCTCAAAGGGATGAAGGGAGATGGTGCATCAAGTTTTTCGCAAGGAGAACTGATCTTCTTCCCCAGAGATCTCAGATGACGGAAACCTGGGAGAGCCTCCGACTCCAACTACCGTTCATATACGATCCACACTAGATCTAATCAATCTCAATTCATGATCGCTCCAGTGGAAGGTTTTGGTGGCTGTAATCCCAAGCTCAAAAAACCCGATTATGAGTTTGGTTACTGCGATTCCCACTCTATGGGGATGCTGAGGTATTGAACTCAGTTTCATAATCGCAAACATGGGTTCAAGGACTGCAATCACAACTTTATTCCCAGGCTCTCAAATGTTTAGTGTTGTGATTGCTGCACAAGGCCTGCGGTTGCAACACAGGTATCTCAGATAGACAACTATAATTTTTTTTCACTTCTCTAGATTCTCTGTGCAAGAAGATGCATCTCCCTCATTTCTTCCCGTCATCAAGATAAGTCATTTTAACTTGATTGAAGTTACTCTTAATATAATAACACATGATGTAACTCTCAAATCTTAGATTTTTGGTTGGATTTCCTATTCAGCCAAAACTTCATCCCCGACTTGAGATTTGAACTATTGAGGCAATTGGAGATACTTGACAGTAACACTCTTTATAACTTATGAGCGGTGTGATTATGCTATGGAGATGATATGAAGGGATGGATAAAAAAGTCCTAAGAATGTTAAGTTCATGCATGTAGAGTAGTTGAGTATTTTTCTCGTTACTGCTCCAATGTTCAGCTGAATACTCTAGCTAAAGATGGAAAGATATCGTAGCATAATATTTTAAATGTGCCTCTCGAGGAGCATTACGATCTGCTACTCAAATGTTCACTTAGGAAGTGATGAGTGATGACTATGTCAAGTCCTGAAGATTAATTAGCCTTCTGACTGCATTAGTTTTACAATAAGTCTATACATTTGTGCTGACAGCTACAGCTACAGCTCAAAGCCTAAAAAACCTAAAGCCTCCTTTGAGCAATGGAGCTAATTACAACTTTTCAAAGATCTGTACATTCAGTATATATGATACTTTCTATCATAAATATGCATGTAAACTGTGATTCTTGCATGAATTTTGGTACTTCATGACTCACTTGTCTGTATTCTTTAGGCTTACGATTGTTCGTAATACTTAAGTCATTATTTGAAAGTTGAAGTTAAGCATCAGCATTATGCAATAACATGTGAAAAATTTGTTTGAGGAGTATTTGGTTTTCAACCACAAAACTTCAACCATGGCGAAATACTATGTGAGTGCTTACCATGCTCGCGGATGCCTTGTGCAAGACAGTCCATCCTCTCTCCAAGTTTGTTCATCTTACCAATCACAGATTTTCCTGCATATTCAAGAATATTCAATCTTAATGATATCTTCTTCAAGGATATTGAGTTGATTCGTCATCAAAAGACGGTGGATCAGAAATACTAACTTTGCTTTATTTTAGATAAGTGTTTTGAAGTTGCAGATGAAACATAGTCTTGGCTAGCAGATAGAGACAGTAGTCTTTTTGGCTGCCCTTCAAATGAGCACACTGTTGAACTCATGGGAACACTTGCCACATTTCCACCGAGTTAGGGAATGTTGTTTTTCTATCTGTCTATGTTATGGCGGACAAAATTACCCAATATTTGTGTTGGTTTGAGGTAAGTAGCAGTGAGAGAGCCACATATATCGAATGGTGGCTGGTTAAATACCCTTCGTCAAAAAATGATGTTACTGTATATGTTGGTGAAAAATTACTTGATGAATTCTGGCTTTGCTACTGTCTATTGTTGTATCAGGTAGTCAGTGGAGTAGTTAGAGTATGCACAAGTTGACCTGAACACCGCCGTTAACATCATATATATATATATATAAAAGAGAACCCTAGGCCCGCCTACGTGGAGCCACCACAAACCAGAATTTCCTTTTAATTTATTTATTTACAAAACTAGCCTTCCCCTTTCATGAAAATTTGTGACTTTAATGAAAAGTAGTGACTTTTATGAAAAGTTGTAACTTGTATGAAAAGTAGTGACTTTTATGAAGAGTTGCAACTTTTATGAAAAAAATATGACTTTTATGAAACGTTGTGACCTTTCTGAAGAGTTGTAACTTTTCCAATGAGTTGTGACCCTTTCGACAAGGCACAATAAGAATTTGTTCACACTACCATTTGTCGTCTATAATTAGAGGAATTTCCTGTCACTATTATCTGTAGGGTTTTTTTTCCGCTATAGGGTAGTCAAATTCAAATTCATTAATTAAGCTTCTTATGAAGTTTGTTTCATTCTTCAAAGTTTTCTTCCTCCAATTTCATGGAGTTTAATCTTTACTATAAGTCATAGTGATTCATGTAACAATGGCAATTCCTTTTTTCTATCTTGGTGACTATCTTTTGCCTCTTGTTAAAAAAATTCAACAAGGATGATTGAAAATTGATCTTCTCTTTTGCCCCTTTCTACAGGTTTCTTCATATAAACAATGAAAATTGATTTTTATTGCAATGCGACATTACTACTCTTGCACCTCTCCGCCCACAACTCACAACGCTTTTGAAATGGTTGAATTCATTACATTTGGTTCTTTAGTAAACAAATCTTTTATTTCTGCCACACTATTATTTGTAGGTTTTTTTCCCAATAAGACAGTCAAATACATATACATTTATTAAGCTTCTTATGAAGTGTGTTCCATTTCTCAAAGCTTTCTTCCTCCTATTTTATGAAGCTTAATCTTTTACCGTAAGTCATAGTGATTCATGTATCCCTTGCAGTTTCTTTTTGCTATTTTTGTAACTTTTTTTTTTAACTCTGTCAAAAATTCCAGTGAGGATGATTGAAAATTTATCTTCTCTTTTGTCCCTTTTTACAGGTTTCTTCATATACTTTTTGGGAAAATTGCTTGTGGATTGTGTTATAGTGACATCTTGCAATTTGAAATAACTATGAAGAGGCTTGAAATTGGAAATAGTCATTTTGGAAAGAATTCAAATCTGGAAATTTAGTCAAGTATGGGAAAAAATGAGTTTTTGGTCAACTTTGAACAGTCATAACTCCTAGTTCAGGATGAATTAGGTGTATTTCCAGTTATGTTTGCAAAGCCCTTGGAATGATCTTTCCAACGCCGCCGAGTTTGCTTGATTCTGAGTTCGTATGAGTGAGTTATGCCCTTTGGAAGTTGGGTTATTGGCTCAGGGAATTCAATCCGAATTTTTGTAAGGGTATTTTGGTCTTTTCCCTAACCATTTATTTTGGTTATATTAAGGATTTAGACTGATTTTAAATCAGTTTTCCCATTTAAAAAGTGAGTGTTAGGGTTGTGAGGGAAGAGAGAAAGAAGAGGAGAAGGAGAAGAAGAAGCAAAGTCCGTAAAGATCGTCGTGGTTTTCGTCGGGGGTGATCCCTATTAAGGTATATGAGATCATAGTGTTGGGTTGGTTCATTCCCCCACACGCCAAACTCGTTTTAATTTCGAGAAAAAGATTGGTTGTGTTTGTTGAAGTCTTGTGGTTGTGTTGAAGTTTCTTGTTGATTTGGGACATGTTTCCGGTTGTGTTTTCGAGTTAAATCTATTGTATGTTGAGGGGTTTTATGATTCTAAGTGTTTGGGGCTGGAACCTTTGGAGTTAAGAAGGTTTAGAGATGAAAAACTAGGGGGAAAGGTCAGATTTTTGGGGGAAAAGGTTGGGGCGTCGCGCCAGCCAGCGCGCCCCAAAAGGGACTCTGAAGTTCCCTCCTTGGGGCGGCGCGCCATGCAGAGCGCCCCACCAGGCCGTCTGAACTTTGAGGGCTGGCGCCCCGCGCCTCTCAGTGCGCCAAGGACGCCAATCCTTCCCATTCCTTCCCCACTTTTTCATACATGTTCCTTGGTAATGTACCTATGTTTTATAGTTGTTTTCAATACTCTAAGGTACATCTAAGCATCCCGAACTCATCCATAAACATGAGATCATTACCCTTGAATTCATAATCCAATTCGAGGAAAGTTCGGAATCAAAGTCAAGTGAAGTTAGAGTCAAGCTTAGAAGTTAAGAAGTAAGTCAAAGCAAGTCTTTAAAGTTGTTCAGGAGTTTTTATTGAACGTTTTAACTTCGTTTTTAAGGCTCAAGTTTCAAGTTAAGCCAAGAGTATAAAGTTGAGATCATTTCTCAAAAGTTATTAGGGAACTAAGTATTCCCAAAGAAGTTTTAAAGAAATGTTTTCACATTTAAACAAGATTGGAAACTGAGATCTCCAAAGAGCCTTCGGGCTAGTTTTCCAGAAAAGAGTAATCGCTTTCTAAATGAAGCAAAGGAGGAAACTGAGTTTTCCAAGATAGCCTTTGAGCTAAGTTTTTGAGTAATTATCTCAAATCAGCAGAAAGAAATATGTTTTAAAAACATAAGAGCCAGTACATTTTTGGGAGTAGTATTGAGCACCGAATTGAGGGAGCATTCAAAGAACTCAAAGCCCCCATAGAACCATGTAGCCATCATGGGTAGAAGAGGTTCATATTTTTTAGATGAATCATTTTCAGATTAGACTAGTGGATCCATTAGGTAGTTCAGGTCCTATACCTTTGGCCGGGATATGATGCTCTGGCAGCGTGAGGTTGATCGTTGTATCATCACTATAGCTCTTATGTGATGATTGTCGGTTAGAGAAACTCCCACAACAATTATTGCATTTCTAAATACATCAGTTCATTTGTATTTCTACATACATCTCAGACTTATTGTATCTTTGTATACACACAGAGTTTATAGCATGTTTTAAACAGCTTTTCTTTATATTGCACTTGTTTTAAATTGCCTTATATTGAAATGAGTCAGTCAGGTTGAGTTGAGTTGAGCCAGGTAAGTTATTCAGTTTCTTCCAGATTTCCTTCTAGCCTATGTTGCTTAGCTTTCCAGCTCGCATACTCGTACATTCAATGTACTGATGCCAGTTAGCCTGCATCTTGTGGTGATGCAGACGCAGGTACCCAGGATCAGCATCCAGCACGCCGTTGATCCAGCTGAGCACTCCAGAGTCAGTGGTGAGCCTCCTTACTTTCTGGAGGACTCTGTTATTTTGTGCTCCTAGTTTTGTTTTATTAGGATGTTGTGGGGTCTGTCCCAACATCCATCTCAGTGTTATAGAGGCTTCATAGACAGTCAGTCAGCTAGTATAGAGTTTCTCATCTATGTATTTACGTAAATATTCTATTTTGAGACTTGAGTTGCCTTTTTGGCCAGATTTTATCAGTTTGGTTGTTTTATGACCTTTCATTGCATGGAGTTATTCCGCTGAGTTAAGTAAGCCAGGCCAAGGGTTCGCTTGGGGCCAGCAATGGTCTTCGAGTGTTGGCCACGCCCAGGGTGTAGGCTCGGGGCGTGGCAGTTATATTTGATAGCATACAACAATAAATATGTGATTACTAATATGGAACCAATGATGATGTTTGTTAAAAGAACCAAACAAATTGATCGCTTGCTTGCCACAATTAGTATATTATTTTGATTGTTTTTTCTTAGGTGCAAACATTTTGTATGGATTGAGCTATACATATTATTGTCTCTAATGAAGAAAATTACTGAATTTTTTCTAGAAGATAATGAAGAAAAACACAGATACAAAGGATCGAAAAAAAACTCATAAAAAAAACTTGGTTTATTATCAGTTCCTTCCAAGACTCTCCAAGTAAAAAATTTCCCCCTATTTCTTCACTTCTCAATCCTGGCAATAGTAATGACTATTCTGACACAATGAGGAAAAACATTTATGATACTCATAATTTTATGGTCATTTTTAACATATACATAATACAACATACTATAATAAAAAAGAGATTGATGGAGGTTCATAAGAAAGGAGTCGAAGGTCCTCCATTTGAATTTAGTTAATTATGTTCTTGTATGGACGTGATGTTCCACTATACTTAGGAGTGTTGTTGTTCGAGGCTTTTTGGTCTCTTCTTTAATGTATGATGTTGTTCTTTATAACTTCTTAGAATTTATAAAATTTCATTACTTTTGACCAACTATTTCCATGGAGATTTTCTTAGACTTCTTTCTTATACTTAAAAATCTCTCTATGACTCATAATTTTTGTATAACAAAAACGAAAATTAAAAAAAATATTGCACTTTAAGATTTCAGAAGAATAATTTACCTTAAGATAAAATGTTCTTGACAATGTAGTGTATGTATCGAAAATACGAATATTGCTGAATGACCATATGTAAGCTTAGTAAAATAGTTCAATCATGTGCGAAGCACAAGTAATTTACCTAGTATATATATAAAAGAGAATCCTAGGCTCGCCTACGTGGCGTCACCACAAACAAGGATTCCCTTTTAATTTATTTATTTCCAAAATTAACATTTTCCTTTGATGAAAAGTTGTGACTTTTATTAAAAATTTGTGACTTTTATTAAAAGTTATGACTTTTATGAAAAATTATGACTTTTATTGAAAAGTTGTGACTTTCATTAAAAGTTGTGATTTTTCTGAAAAGTTGTGACTTTTATGAAGAGTTGCAACTTTTATGAAAGGTTTTAATATTTATGAAAGGATGTGACCTTTCCGAAGAATTGTGACATTTCCAAAGAGTTGTGACATTTTCGGTAAGGTACAATAAACATTTGTTCACACTATCCTTTGTTGTCTATAAATAGGGGGATTTCCTCTCATTTTAAATTTTAAAACTACGAAAATTCTGAACTTTTTCTTCTTCTTTTTTTGCACAATTAAATATTTGATTCTGAACTTCTTCTTCTTTCTCTGCACAATTAAATATTTGTGTACTTTGCTCTTGTTGAGTGGCTCACTGACACTATTGTTTTTGTATCATTATACTGGTGAATAAAATTGTTTCATCTTGAGAGGATTTATTTCTTTAAACCTCGGGTACTAGAGGAAATGATTTTCTTTAGGAGACATTGTGCATTCAGTGGGCTCGATTTTTCCTTTCTGTTTCATTCTATTGTTACATATACTAGTATGTTTTTTTACAGCCATTAATTTATGCTTATGATATTAATTATTGTTTTTGAGTACATGTTTTAAATTTTGTTGTTTATGTTTCTGTAAAGTTATTGTTGTAAGTATTTGTTAGTACAGACTCTATGTAAATCCAACTACTGCAGATTCATAAATAACTTTTTACTGAGTACATTTATTTATAACATTCTCCAAAGAAATCTTTTCTTCTCCAAGAAATCAAGCCTAAAAATTTATATGTTGTTTTGTTGTTGTCATAATAATGTTAATATTAATAGGAGTAAAAAAAATTAGAAAGTCAAATGATAGAATTAAAACTAGCAATTAATTACAATTATATGATACACAATGATGACTATTCTCTCACACCAAAGTACTTTTTTGAACTTTTTTCCCATTATCCCTTACTTCTCTTTCATCCTTTTCAAGGATCCTTAATATTTTGTGTCACGCCTCGAGTCTACACCCTGGACGTGGCCGGCACTTGAAGACCATTGCTGGCCCCCAAGCGAACCCTTGGTCTGACTTTCTTAACTCAGCAGAAACTTATTGTCCTAATAGAGTTGTAGAGTCTGGGCAAACACTATAAGGGTGGGGTTCATGGGGGAGGGAGTGGGAGTATAAGGGGTGGATGGTGGGAGGGGGAAGGGGATAGGTGGGTAGGGGAGGTGAGTAGGGGTGTGTAAAAATCGACCGATCGATAAATTGAATCGAAAAAATATTATTGGTTTATTGCTATTAGTTACTGTATTTGCCTTTTAGTCTTCAATTTACACTTCACAGTGACTTTGAGTTCACAACATCACATTATATAAAACATCAAAATCTAAAGAAAGAACTTTGTTCCTCTTAATTTCTCTTTGTGTTGCACATCTATAGCTCATTTCATGTTAGCTACTATTGTTTCTATTTTATGAGTGTTCTATAAAGTTACATTATTGTCTTGTTGCGTCAAATATCGGATAATAAGCCGTATATTTATTTTATAAGTATATTTTTATTGATTAAATCGAAAACTGAACCGTTAAGAACCTAAATAAAAAATTGATAAAAATATCTTATTGGTTTAGCGTGTTTAAAAATCGAAACTGATAAACGAACCGATAATACATAAAATTGAACCGAACCAAGATGCACAACCACTCTAAAAAAAGACAATTAATTAATGCAGAATGCTACTTATAAAACTGTTAGAGATATTATTTTATTTTATTTCTTAAAGACAATTATTATCTTTTCCACTAATTACAGATAGATGAAGAGGATCATCCGGAAACAAATGTTTTACAGTTACAAACAAAGAGTTCCACAAATCAAATATTTAATGAAAGATTTAAGCATTTGGACGCCACATGCATCAACTTTGCAACCATATTCAAAGTAAATGTGGAGCTACGGAAATCAAATCCAGATGCTTATACACCAATGTTGATCTCCATTGGTCCTTACCATAAAAGGAATCATGAACTTAGTTCGATGGAGAAGTACAAATTGTTGTACCTACAACGGTTTCTCCAGCGAAAAGAGGGGCTTGATGTTGAAAGTTGCATTAGTGCATTGGAAAAAAATAAAGATGAGGCACTAAAGTGTTATGATGATAACCTTGACAATGATATTGTTGACAAATTTTCAGAAATGTTGTTGCTTGACGGTTGTTTTGTGGTTGAATTTATTCGAGAGTGCTGGGAAGATGAGGAAAAAGAAAACAACATCATCAAATTGGAATGGATGAAGGATCAAGTATGTAGAGACATGTTGTTACTAGAAAACAAACTCCCTTTCTTTGTGTTTGTCATACTTTATCGCATCCTACTGATGAAGAGAACTTGTTGTATATGATGAGAGATACCTTACTTGATACATTTCCAAAGGTGAAATTTATACCCAAATCAGAAATTGAAGGTATAACAGAACCATTCGACCATTTACTTGATGTGGTACATATTGAGATAAACATGTGGTTATCTATTTGTTAGTATCTTAAGTTTAAATTTTGAATTAGTTTGAATAAGTCAACTAATCTTTTAGATAAGATTAAGTTATTAGATTAGTTGCTTAAAGCTAGTAAAGTTAGTTCCTTTAATTTAGTCAAGTTAGTTGCATTTACTTGTATTTAAGCAGATGTAAGCAATGAATAAAATTATTCAAGTTTGCTTTAATTCTCAATCTCTTTATGGTATTAGAGCATCTTTAAAACTCTCACTAGTTCGATCCAAATTTTTTTTCTCTCTCTCTCTTTGCGTCCAAACATGGTTGTTCCTGCTACCACCATTGATAATGCTGCTGCAGTTCCGACTACCACTCATGTGGTACAGTTCAATCCAGCTGCCCAATTACCTATCAAACTGCAAGGCAACCTCAACTTTGCCACCTGGAAGGTGCAACTAGTGATGCTACTCAATGGACACAAGCTCCTTGGGCACCTCACTGGTACCAAATCTGCTCCGCCGACCACTATCACACAAACTGATAGTACCA
>JAJOOO010020738.1:0-17567 GCA_029582685.1 Solanum piurae
TCCTATTGTTCTAAAGGAATATAATGAGCTCCTTCGAAATCGCGCAAGTAAACAACGTTTTGGAAAACCTCGATCCAAGTGTAGTCATTGTCATAAACCTGGACACACTCGTGACATATGTTATATTTTGCATGGTCCACCACCCAGTTATGATCCTATTGTTTTAAAGGAATATAAAGAGTTCCTTCGGTATCGTGCAAATAAACAAAAGTCTCCTCAAAAGCAAGGAAAAGGGAAAAAAAAAAGGGGGGGGGGGGAACAGAAAAAGATAATGGTCACATACGAGTTTCTTGTGAATAGCATCTTTCCATCATCAGTTAACAAAAATGATAGATTGGACAAAAAGATGGGGCAGTGCATTATAAAACGCAGGATTGGACCATAAATGAGACACCTACTTCTGTTGCAAAGCACTACATTGACCTTTATTCAAATGTCATTGGTACTATACACTTCATCAAGGGCACTTCTGTCAAGAGCAATGCAAAAAGCAAATGGGAGGAGAAGCAATGCCATTAACATTTTGCTAATCCAAGGAACAGTCCATAACAATCAGAGAGAACCTATAATAGAATGGAATTACACAACCAAAATGCATTCCAGATCTAAAATTTACTTTTAACTCCTTGATATATCGTGAAATTAGAGGTACAGATAGACAAGTCTTTTCAGAGCGCAATGATACATCCAACAGACGGCATTCGTTCAGTAAAGCAGATGTACCTTGTTCATACTCGTTTACTCTCCGCTCCACTTCCTCGACATCTGCAGATTGTCGCAATATACCTTCGACCTTGGTTCCTGATAGGAAGATTATAATAAGAAAAATTTACAACATAACCTGATCATCATGAAACCCATTCAACATCCTCAGTAAGGGAGAGAGAATGCAATGTGAACATCATAATCAGTGATTAAGAGGTTATGCAGATCTTCAATACTGTAGATCAAAGTTTAACCATAACAAGGATCAGAAAATTCAAGAGAAACAAGAGAGAAAATGGGGTTCTTCATGGAAGGAGGACCCTTTAGGGAACAGAAGGAAATTGCATGTGAAGAAAATAGTCAAATACAGCAGCTGGAGCAAGATGTCCTAAATTACATGTTTACCAACTAGGTATTAATTGATAGAGGACCTCTTTATACTTAAGCTGACTGACTCAAAAGTCCCTTCATTCAGTTTCCTACTTTCCTCAAGACAAACATAACAACTAGAGTACAAACTACTGTGTGTGTACATATTATGTTTTGATTTTATATACCCAGATCCCACTTGTGGGATTACACTTCCACAGGGTATGTTGTTATTGTTGTATACACGGACAGTGTAATGAAATTTTTACACCATCCGTGTAATTAACCCATTATAGCTTTTATTTACTATTTATACAATGCTACCAATCAATGCAATTAAATGGAGTTACCAGCAATTACCTTTAAGTGATTGTGTAAATATTTTTTACACCATCCATGGAACTCAAAAAATATATATTTAAGATTGCTATTGGTCCAGAATTCACCAAATAATTGCAACAACAGTATCAATTTTCAGAACATCACCTTATCATGAAAAAGGATTCCCCTAAAAAAAGAAGAGGTCATCCATTGTCCTCTAATTATGACAGCTTATAGAAATATGTTAGAACTAATAGAAGCACACAAATAAGAAAGAACAGGTTAGGATTTGCTTCTTGTTGCTAACAAACCCACTTTTGTTGGCGGACTTTGCAGTAACTCCTTGACTATAGGTCAGCAGACTGACTCAGCCGTGGACCAGGTAAGTGCTATACTTTAGACGGAATCTTAAGCATCCAATTAATAATGAAAAAGAAAATCTATAAGCTTTGGCCTCAACTAGATGACTGAAGAAACACTAAATCCAATTAATAATGACAACCAATCCAATTATTATTTGATAAGCTGAATTCCATAGACTGAATTTATTTATGTTTGAAAATGGTAATAATGTTTATTCTTCAGCATTAAGGATATGCCGGTGAATTCCATAGACTGAATTGATAAAAACCTCCCTTGCTTATTCCCATTCCAAGTCAACTAGGCTTTACTAATCATATATTTATATAAAAGAGAACCCTAGGCACGCCTACGTGGCGCCACCACAAGCCATAATTTCCTTTTAACTTTATTTATTTCCAAAACTAGCCTTCCCCTTTCATGAAAAATTGTGATTTTTATGAAAAGTTGCGACTTTTATGAAAAGTTGCGACGTCAATGAAGAGTTGTGACTTTTATGAAGAGATGTGACTTTTATGAAAGGTTGTGACCTTTCCGAAGGGTTGTAACTTTTTCCAAATAGTTGTGACCTTTCCGATAAGGCACAACAAACATTTGTTCACACTACCCTTTGTTGTCTATAAATATAGGGATTTTCTCTCATTTTAAAACAACAAAAATTCTGAACTTCTTATTCTTCTTCTTTTTCTTCTTTTGCACAATTAAATATGCGTGTACTTTGCTCCTGTTGAGTTGCTCACTGACACCATTGCTTATGTTATAAATCCTGGTATTATTTTTACAGTCATAAATTTATGCTTATGTTATTAAGGATAAATGATAAGATGTTATAATTTTCATTTTCCTTTACATTATTAATGTTCGTTACTACGTAATCTTGTATGTAAAATAATATAGTGTTTTAGTTTTAATGACCGATAGGTTTTAAGTATTATTTTATAAATTCTGTGATATTAAATTCTCGCGCGAAGCACGGGTAATTTTACTAGTCTATATCTATAGCTATTTTTTATACTACCTTAAAAACATGAACTCCCTAACTTGAATATTAAATTACTATAATACTCCAAACTAAAAACACTCAATTTAAATATATATATATATATATATATTATGAACTCCCTAACTTGAATAATAAATTACTATAATACTCCAACATGAGTGCAGACAAGCCTCACTGGTCCATTAACTCCAATGGAATTTTTTCCACCAAATTGATCTATAACTTGATAAATCATGTTCCTTCAAATGCTTTCCCTGCTTCTTGGGTTTGGAAATTAATACTTTAAATAAGATCAAATTCTTCCTCTGGCTTTGCTCGTATGGTAGGCTACCCACGAAAAAGTATCATTATCACATGGGCATCTCTTCTGATCCTCTTTGTCCTATTTGTAAAAATGACATTGAGAGCATTGAGCACATTTTCCTTTACTGCTATGTTGCTAAAAAATGTTGGCTTGATATTGGACTTAATTTAACAAATCTTCCCATAGCCAACAATCACTGGATGTGTAACCTCAAAAATCTAAATGTCCTTGTCACAACAACCACTACCCCTGGGAAGACTTCTTCCATTTTGTCCTTTGGCATATTTGGCTAAACCATAACAATAACATCTTTAGAAACAAATCGAACTTAATCTCCGTCCAAGATATCAGAAATCGTACACTTGAGTTCAAGTTATGTACTGATAACCAGAATGGTGATAGCAAAAGAATCCTTCTTATCAAATGGCTCCACCCTCCTTCTGGCATTTTTAAAATTAATGTAGATGGTGCTTTTCAACATGAGGAAAAAACTGCTGGCATAGGCGGAGTTATCCGTAATCACATGGGTGGCTGGGTTACAGCTTTCTCCTTTAAGAGTATGGGTCGTAACCATACAGAGGCAGAAATTGAAGCTTTCCACACTGGCCTAATTTTAGCAGATTCTCTCAACTTAGGCCCCCTTGAAATAGAAACGGACTCTTCTGAAATCCTTCAACTTCTGGAAAATGCCAAATCACCTTTGATTGCAGGTCACTGTTGAGGAGGTTGCAGAATCCAGTGGTCCGCCATAGCTTCAGGCAAGGAAATTATGTAGCAGATATATTAGCTAAGCAAGGCTCCAGGCTAACAAACTACGACAAGACTACCTTTTTGCAATCCCCACCAGACTATATAAAAGATCAACTTGCTAAGGACAAAAATGGGGTTACTTCTACTAGAACTATTAAGTCTTCTACGTGTAATAAGTTTGCCCGTTTTGGTAACCTTGTTGTAACCACTAACCCATATAGGGTGAACTTTTCTAGCTCGCCTGTAACCTCTTAATTTATATATATAGATATATATATATATATATATAAATATCTCTTTAACCAAAAATAAAAAATAAAAAAAATAGATACTTTTTCACATTGAATGGTTGTGACTTTTCCAAAGGGTTATGACTTTCTGGTGAGTTGTGACTTTTTTGAAGGGTTGTGACTTTTCCGAATGGTTGTGACTTTTATGAAGAGTTGTGACTTTTTCTGCTACGAGACGATTTACACCTATTCATACTACCATTTATTATCTATAAATAAATAAAGGAATTTCCTCTCATTTTTACCCTACGAATTTTCTAAATTTTCTACTCTTCTTCTTCTTAAAAGACCTCAACTGTGATTTGCAACCGTTGGTATCACATAAGTAAGGATTGGTGGACAAATTGTAGCAATAATATTCTATAAGCACATTAGGCTGCAAGCATGGTCAAAAAGATTAGCAAATGTGAATATGATAAAGGTGTTATTTAATTTCATGTACTCAAAAAATGGAAATCATAGTTAAGTAAATTTTGTCTGCAATTTTTGGTATGTTTTTCAAGAGAATGCTAATGATTTTCTTTTCCAAAACTGTATCCTATACATAAGTTAATATTGTTTTCTCTTCTTTATTAACTTTCTATCCTTATAATATTTTGATTTACTCTTTTTAAACTATTTATGGGCTCAACTCAAACAATGGTTTCTGCTTATTCATCCACTTGCTATCCTGATTCAGCGATATTAGAAGAACATACTAAAACAAACTTGTTTCCTCTCCAAATTCATATTTCTTATTCAGAAAATAAAGGATATTCTCACATTAATAATTTGAAAATACTTTTTATACCTCAGTGTTTTGCGATGACAATAAATATCAGTCCAGTAGGCTAATTATTGATCAATTTGCACTTGTATTTTCATCCTATGATTTTCATCACATACATACTTTAATATTATTTATATTATTTTAAAATATTAATACTAATTAGCATGAGATACACGTGTTCGAGAACTAGTCGCCTTAAATTGTTCAAAAGTATTGTAAAACTCTGTTAACCTATCAAGCTCCCAGTCATTTAGTATTCCGTTAAATGTAAGGTTCCAACCTTGATTAGCCCACACTCCTCCTAATGTAGCTTCTTGTTATTGACTCAGAATGTAAATGTAAAGAAAGAATTATTTCAAAGGATCTTGGCCTAACCAATTTGTTTACCACTTTCTTGAGTCTTTCATTCAACAGCTATGAAATGATCTTATACACACTGCTCATTAGGACTAATAAGCCTAAAAACCTTCAACTCCTTGGATCCCAACTTCTTGGGAATCAATGCCATAATGGTGGAATTAAAACTTTTCTCAAACATTCTCTGATTGTAGATATTGTCGACGACAACTACTGCAACCTCGTACATTACCGCCCAACAATGCATGAAAACTCCATAGAATACCCATTAGGTCCAGGTACTTAATTCGCTGTACATGCCTTAACACTTCCCCCAAATTTGCCAAGAAGGTTATCCAGTTAAGATGGGGGATAACATAATTTACTTTGCACTTAGTTTTAAGTAATACAATATCATTAGAAGAGACAAGGAGTGGTACTAATGTACAGAACGTGGCCAGAAATCTAATGAGAAGAATAATTAGTCACAAAATGATGGGGTGATTGTGCGAGACTTTAAAGGAGGTTTTGAAGTTAAGGGGACCTTTGTGAAGAGATGGAAGCTGCATGACCATTTTTCAGAGTTTTTCTGTGCAAGAAACTACAACCTGATGGGTATCCTATGGCTTTTTTCACACATTGTTGGGAGGTAATAAACAAGGATGTGATAGCTGCAGTCCAGAATTCCAGCTCCCACCATGGGCTACTTTACACTGGTCTATTACACTGTTGTGTGGGCCCACCTCTTTCATTTCAACCCCTATCCTCTTTCTTCTATTTTTTCTCTTCCTTTTTTCCTATTCTTTTACTTCCTCTTTTTCTTGTTTGTTTACTTCCTTTTTCCCAGAGACAAGTCCAGCAGAATGATTGCTTCTGAAAAACATCATTAGAAAAGGAAGACTAATCCTTTTTTTTCCTCTATGGAGTATTTAATGAGACCTATTGAAATATCAAACCACACCTGCGTGACTTAATATTTTTAGACAACAAATAAGGTAGAATTAATCAAAACAAGAATGCTTAAAAATTCATAATTATATCAGTTCATTCACATTCAATTGCAAAGTACAAGCTTTCGATCATACTCCATCTCAACAGTACAACACAAGCTATTCCAGAAAAATATAACTTTTGATCCTGAAGAATGGGTGAGGGAACGAAGAAGGTTTCGGCCGTAGCTTTGGGGGTTGAAAGTAGCGTCTATGGAGACTAGTTGTCCTGGGTTTTCTGTGGATGCAAGCTGCCTGGTATAAGGTATATCCGTAGAGAGAAAGGTGAGACTTTGGTGTGTTGGGGGGAGTGGCTATATAGGTTGAAGGTGCAGAGAGGTTTCCGGTGAGAGAGAGTTATAGGATGGAGGTCACGAGTTTTGCAATGGAGAAAATACAGCTATGGGTTTTGCAGTGGAGGAAATGTGGCAGCTTGATGGTGGTGAAAGGGTGAAATAAGGTGATTGCAGAGAGTTTGATGGAGTGGAAAGTTATCATGTAATGTAGAAATAGAAAAATGAAGATATACTGGAGAAAAAAACAAGCCGGAAAAAAAGAAAATTAAATAGCAATCTAACATGGCAATGTCAGAGAGCGAGTATAATACAACTTCCATCATGAGACTAGTTATGTATGTCTCGAGGGTGTCTAGTTTAACTTTGAATAAGATTAGAAGGGTAAGAGATTGCCCATAAATCTTCGGTGTGTAATTGGATTTTCGGGACAAGTTCAGGAAGCAACTTATGTACTTTCCCTTGTTAATAAACAACAACCAAAAAAAAGAAAAAAAACAACAACAACAATAATAAACATAAGATATTACGCCAACCAAAAAAGGTTATCTAACTAAAGTTTAACCATGCAATTTAATGCAAACAATATCTCGATATTACTCTTACACAACCGATTTTACAGGAGGGAAATGATTGCCTTACCATACTTCTCAAGGAACCTTAGTGCCTTTTCAAGAAATGATGGGCCTCCATCTATATCTTCTAAGGCGAGCAAAATCGGTCTTCCAACAACTAGAGATTTGACAGGGCGTTTATCCCTCCCTGAATTAAAAGAAACCTGGTCAGATCTTTATGCCCTGACAATAAACAGGGAAAAGCTGCAGTTTCATTTGGACATAGCAGTCAATCTCATCTGGAGCATTGAAGATGTGAACACAAAAGTTTGGCAGATTGCAGTAAGAGCAACTAACATTGATGGAAAGACCCTTCAATAGAATCACCAGTGTCATTCTGGAAAATGCCATTGTGTCCCATAACAAGGGCAGCACTTGGTGCTTGTGCAAGAGCATGCTCTAGGACTGTCTTCCACTCATACAGATCCTCCAATGTCTCGGCCTGAAGTTCAAAGTTAAAAGCTCAAAAGACGACTTCTACTAATGTATGATCCAGGAATAAGTATAATGTAGCAGAATTGCATGGGAGCTTGATGTATGTGGCAGGAAACAGTCATACACACTTCTTGCAAGTGAAGTAGAGATGCCGGTAGAACTCAATGTCATTTTAGAGTTATTCCTACATTAATTATAGCGTCCTTCGTACATATGTACTCATCAGGCTCATGTAAGATGATAATAGGCCTAATTATAGGTTTTTCCAGATTAAAAAATTATCTAACATCAGTTCAGAGTACTTTTTTAAGTTGCATGTTCAGTTTTCTATAATCCTAAACTTAGAGAGTATGAAATAGACCAGTGTAAAGTAACCCATGGAGGGTTCATTTATATAGAAAAGAAGCAGCTCTTTTTGCTTCCCAACCCCTCCAGGTATATCACTTGTCACATGCATTGACAGTTTCTGAGATGATTTTCCTGTTTAGAAGAGAGACAGAGAAAGAAAAGCGGGATAAGTACCTTTAGAGTAAAAGCTCGCCCATCACGTCCATCAGGAAATAGTACGGTCAAAAGCTTTTTATCTTCTCTAACTACAACACTGAATATCAAGGAATTGTAGTAAGAGAAAGACAGACTCTGAACAAATTAAAGGCCCGTTTGGACATGCGGTATGAAATTATGATTTGAGATCATAATATGAAATCAAATTGCTATGAAGTTGAAGTTTTGTTTGGACATGCAATTTGAATTTCTTAAGTTGTATTTTTTTCATAACATAAAAATCCCACAAAAGTGGTGAAAACTATCAAAATTGTCCCAATTCTTATATATAATCTTACCCAATGAAAAAATTATAGTCCATAAACAAGACGTCGGAATATCCTAAGGCCCCGCATTGATAAATCACATATCTCCATGTTCCTTTTATAAATAAATGTTTGCGATTACAAACTTTCATATACACATAATTTTATAAAAATTCACTTGTCAACAAAAGTAGTAACTAGCTATTCTTTAATATAATCCTTTCACATAGTACAAACAATCTCTTCACGCCAAGCATGAGACTTTTTTACGAAATCTAAAAATGATAGGTCTGTTTTTACAAAATAGAAACTTAAGGGTTAAGTCTTACATTTTAAAAAGTTGAAATCATGATGTGGAATCCCAAGTCATGCTTTTAGGAGAAATTGAGATTATTTCAAACTATAATCCCAAATCGCAATGTCCAAACGTTGATTTCAAATCATGATTTAAAATCATGACTTCATATCGCATGTCCAAACACAAGCTAAATATAACAAGTACATGACTCATTTATTACCTCCCTGAATTATTCAAGTCAATTCCTCCCAAAGTCAGATTCACTTCACCTCCTTGTTGTGGAAGTGTACTCTATATGAGGAACACAATGAATTAGTAGAGTCTAGATGATAAAATCAACAAGAGTAAAAGCTTCAAAGGTAAAAGCTAATAAATTCAAGGAGAGAAAATGAGATTTCCCGACAATAAATCCAAATTAACATTTAGAAGCAAAATTAGACCAAGAGTTCTCACAGACTTCCAAGATTTTTCAGTATTTGACAGGTTCAAAATTCAATCACTTCAGTCCCTAACCAGTTGGAGTCGGCTATAGAAATTCTCTAAATTCACTACACGCTATGCAAGTCCAGTTCATTCCAATATTAAATTACTTCCATTTAAAAAAATAATAATGGTTCTCTAAACATCACATGTATCCCTATATAACTAGTGTAACCCAACTAGTTATTATTGCCTATTGGATCCTTACCTTTGATTATATTCTATTTTTAACCAAGTCTTGATCAATGGATGATGCAAGAAATAATCATTCCATAAACTGGCATCGACTTGTATATAAAAACCCCATATAGTACACATGTTCCATTTATAGAAAGATGATTCAAGAAATAAATCACAAGACAATATCTATGTTGGACATACCAATGGTAATTGATATCAATTTAAGAGAACAAAGTCACTCATTAAATATACTCTTGCACTATCAGAAATACTTTGAATATACCCCTCTCGTTATACGTTGGCACAATTTGTCCTTATTTTGACTGAGGGACACATGTCAAGCTTAGAGCATCTCCAACCCATTCTCTATTTTACTCTCCAAATATAGAGAATCAAATAGAGAGATTCTCTATATTTGGAGACAACCAACTCCAACTCAAACTCAATTCTCTATTTTACACTAAAAAAAAAGAATCTTCTCTTTCCTCAATATTACATAATATTTTTATTTTATTTTTATTTTCTTATTTCATAATATAAATCGTTTTTTTTTTTCAAATAACCCCCCTATATATGTAATATAAAATTATATTTTACCATAAATTTTTAAATAACATAAATTACAAGTAAATACTATATATCATACATAATAATGGACAATTCAAATAAAAGTGAAATCATTCATGAAATACAATTACATAAATATTACATCATTGTAAAATTTATTTTAAATTTTACATAAATAATCAACTTTCAAGATTATTACGTTGCTCCCATAAATGCTCTACTATTGCATCAAGTATTTTCATGCTCATTAAAAAGTGTAGTTTACTAATTTGTCACTATATCATAAAAGTAGATTGTTTGAATTACTCCCTCTGTCCCAATTTATGTGACTTACTTTCTTTTTTAGTCAATCCCAAAAAGAATGACACATTTCTATATTAAGTAACAATTTAACTATAAAATGTCTATTTTACCCTTAATGAAATGATTTATAGCCACACAAATTTTATCTTTCATTTTGGACCACAAGTTTTGAAGGTCTTTCTTTCTTTCTTAAATTTCGTGCCGAGTCAAACTACCTCACATAAAATGGGACAGAGGGAGTATCATTTTATTTTATTTGATAAGATAAGTGGTATTAATAACAGCATCAAGAAGATGCAAGATTTACAAGATATGGCATTTGAGCTTACAAAAAAAAATCTGGCTAACTATACAAACTATCTAAGCCAGAACTAATGAGTTAGTAAAATCCTGAAGTTGTTCTGCATTAACAGCAGGATACAAGTTGGACCAACTAAATTTTGTGCATTCTTCATAATGATAAATAATTATGATTTTCAATTACATATTTAAAGTGACGAAAATAATAAATAAAAAAATTGAAAAATTGTTAATTCGGGATGTAGTAAACTTGTCAATAATAATATTTTTAGATGTTTTTGATTTAATTACTCGCTTAACACATGCACTTTTAATTTTTCTAATGGTTATTTTCTTAATACAATTATAAATTATAATAAAACTAACTTATATCTCAAATAATTTTTTACCTTATTAATAAAAATTATAAATTAACATAAAATTAAAATTAATATAATATATATATATATATATATATATATATATATTACATTAGAAAATAATTACAAATATTAGAGACTTAATTAATGGTATTATATAATTTATAATATGTTAATTACAAATGTTATATAATATAAACAATATTAAAACAATCAAAAAGTGTAATAGAGAGGATGAATAGTAGTTCTCCAAATTTAGAGAATTACTATTCACCTCCCTATAAAATGAAGAATAGAGGGTTTTTTGGAGTGTGGTTGGAGACCATATTCTCTATTTTACTCTCCAAATATAGAGTATAGAGATTAAAATAGAGATGGGTTGGAGATGGTCTCAAAGTCGAATGACCCACCCCCAATTTTAGATACCCGATTTTTATAGAGCCCCACCCGTTTAACCCCATCTGACCTATTTTCTTTTATTTTCTTTTCATCATCTTCTTCTTCTCTTTTCAATACCCAAAGCTCCAAAGCTTGTTCTTTTATGGTGGATTTCTTTCTCTCTCTTTTTCAACAGCCTTCACATTCTAAAGGGTAGTTTGACAAACAATCTTGGATGAATCATTTTCTTCTTTTTAAAAAAATTGAAAAAAAAAAATAAAATCTACCATGAAAAAACAAGCTTTGAAGCTTTGGGTATTGAAAGAGAAGTATTAGATGATGAAAAGAAAAGAAAATAGGTAGGATCGAGTTAAATGGATGGGTTTCTAAAAAAATCGGGTATTTAAATTTGGGGGCATGTCCCTTCGTCAAAACTAAGGACAACTTTGTGCCAAAGTATAATGAGAGGGGTATATCTGGATCGAAAGTATAACGGGAGGGGTATATTTGGACCGAAGGTATGACAAGGGGTATATTTACACTAATTATGATAGTACATGGGTATATTTGACCTTTTTCCGTAAATTTAAACTATCAAATTTCGAAGAGCAAAGGTAAGGAAAGAGTAGTTACTAGCTATTTTTTCTAGAATTAAATCATCAGCTTGAATACAAGCTATGATTCTCTCTTTTCTTTAGAAGTAGAATATGCAACCAAATAAACAGTCGAATAGGAAAAATCAACTTTGGAAATAAAGAACAAAGTAAGAAATTATACTAACAGGATCATTCTTGAAAAAGACCAGAGATGTACGTGTAAGGATGAACCAACGCTTTTTCCAAGACTTCCAACCTAATCCTGCAGAAAGTTATAATTTAACAATTAGGATATCAAGTGACCAAGTTGGTCTGATAATGGTGGAAAAACAGAGGTTTCCATACAAAATGGATGGCACATAACTTTCAACCATTGTAAACATTATTTTTTCATGATTCCATTATTATACAAATTATATCTCGGATAGCAAGTCTCCTCCCAAGAACAATTTCATCCCAATAATAAACCAACTTGTGCAAGCCCATAAAGAAGTCCCACAACACTTAGGGTGTGATCTGCAGTATGAGGAAAATGTTACCTATGAAAACTGTTTTTTTGGGAAATGTTTTCTAGGAAAATAAGTAGGTTTCTTACTTATTTTTTTGTATTTGGTACGTAAGCAAAAAATATTGTCCTAAAAGCATTTGTATATAATCTAGACAAATACTATGGGAGGTGGGGATGGAGGCTAAGGGGGTGGAAATAACGTATGTTGGAAATCAGTGTGAGCCCTATGCCCCTATTTTCATGTATCCTCTCCCAACTTGCTATCTGATTGAGAGTGTCTTCTTTTCTCTGTGTCCAGTTACCCCTGTTAGCTTAGCTCCACTCCTTCAATTTTCATTTCAGTAGTTTTAGCATTTCAGCTAATACATACTCTGCTCTGCCCTCAACATTGAATGACATCCACCATTCCTTGACCCTGTCTCTGAAATCATCCACCTCCAACCACCAAGATTCAAATTTGAAATAGGATTTCTTCCACTCCCAATCCCCACATGGCAAAGTTATTGGGTTATGATCAGATGTTAATTTAAGAAGTACTTCTGTTTGATGTTGAGCAACTTCCTCCCACTGTGAACAGTGCAAGAATCTGTCTGTTCTTGATGCACTGCTATGTTCTTCCCCCCCTTTTCCATGTGAATGACCTCCTTAATAAAGAGGGGCCAACCAACTCTAGTTCCTCAATACAGGCGGAAATGCCAATCATGGCACCACTGATCCTGTGGCAATTGGATCTTTCTGCAGGGTATCTTGTCACATTGAAATCCCCACATACTACCCAAGGACCATCAACTCTGTTTTTAATGGTTTGTAATTCCTCCCGTAACATTCTTTTGACTTCCCTATTACAGTTCGCATATACTGCACTGATATTCCAACTGAAGTCATCATTGACTCCTCTGAATTTCCCAGTGATACGTTGGTTGCCAATCTCCACAAGTTCCCCATTCCCCACTCTTTTATCCCGAAGAATTAAAATAACCCCGCTACTTCCCTGAGCCTCCTTGTGTATTTCTCCTTTCTATCTATTGCTCCATATACTCTGTAATAGAAAATCAGGTGGTTCAATCTATTTTAGTTTCTACCACTACATAGATATCAGCCCCCCATAGGTGCAACAACTTCCTCACCATCTCCCTATTACTCCCCCACATTGAATTCTCTAACATACCATGATAGAATTTTTTTTACTTTCATTGATTTGTTAAGGCTAACATCCTCCCACTAGACCTAGGTTCCCCATCCTTGAAGTTCATATCAAAGAATAGATTCCTCAACTCTGTTGGTACTGTATTGTTTGTCTTGAGTCTTGACTCTTCTTTCCCCCTTTCTCCCTGCCCCTTCTCCTTTTCTCTCCTCTGATCCAGTTTTGTCAGAAAAAGAAGAGCTTCTCTCTTGCACACTTTGAAGTCTACTCCAAACTGTTGACCAAGTTTTATCATGTTTTCTTGTACCCAAGCAGTAGCTGATGAGTTTAAGTCTTCCTCCTGCTCACTCTTGTCAATCTGCAAAGGCTCAGGTTCTGAATACATTACCATCAGTGATTCCGAGAAATTAACCTCTCCCACTTCCTTGTTCTGATTAGAGTTATGCGGTGTTGTTGTTGTCTCCCTTTGCGTCTGTATGTTTTGATCCCCCTATGTGTCAACTCTCGAATTATTTTACTCCATCTCCTCATGCATAACAACTTCAGATAATTGCATGCATATTTCTTCTTTGCCTCGTCTTCCCATTGATATCCTCACATCTCCTTTGAGTTCAGTTTTTGAGAGACTGCTATGTTCTTTGCAAGAGAAATAGAGTCTAAGAAAGGCTCTGCTGTTAATTTAGTCTTGGGCGTAGCCACTCCTGAAGCTTTGAGCTCGGAATTAATAGCCATAGCCCCAAGAGATTTAATCAAAAGAGGGCCCAATTTCTTTACACAGCTAGTCGACTAAAGCTTTTAGTACCCCTGAGCTTTCCACGTGCTCCTTTGGGGGACCCACATCACCAGTTGAATTTAAATTATGGACCAGTGGGATCCTCTTCCTTCTCTATCCTCTGTGCTTCTCGATGACACAGAACTGAGCCAAAAGGGACCTCAGTTGGTGGTCTTGGATAATGTGCCTGAGGGCATTTTCCCTACTAGAGTACTTTTTGGGCCCTTTCTCTACTTGCACACTGCTCTCTTATTTTCAATCTTATCAATAAATTTTCCCAGGTTTGACCCTTCATAACTAACATTTGCATGTTTGTCTCTATCGATACAGAATCAAAACCAAATAGATCAGGGTCAATAGGGACTATCCCTTTTCTTTCTTCTGAAAGCCTTCATACTGGATTTCTCTGCATCCCCCACCCACTACCCACCACAAGGAAAAGTACCTCAGCTTCCTAAATTGATTATATTCCAACATTCTCTCAACAACAGAAGAGGAAAAAAGGTGTTGATGCCTTAATGGAACCTCCTGGCCTATCAAAATCTAAGATCCTCAAATGATCAGACGAGCCTTTTGAGAAGAACAGAAAATTTAGTCTTTTATCTTAACGGATATTGTTGAACTCCTACTGACTAGAAAAATGGTGTAGCCCTGGATTTATATATAACATAAAGTCATTATCAAGTAAAAGCTTGTTGACAAAGTTATAACCAACTAGAGAATAAGAAATACGCCAAATCATGAGGGACCAGCATAGTAATCATCAAAACACAAAGGTGTCAAGGAAACTGGAAAAGCTTTACGGACCTTTTGAAGAGATAAACAGAGGCCCACTCTTGAAAACCTGCAAAGAGACGCCAGTTAAAAACTTGAAGCCCAAGAATTCTAATTGTAAAGCAAGATTAGAAGCATTTAAAGAAGAGGCAATACTGTCTTCATGAAGTAAGTATAATTAAAAACAATGAACTATAAGATTTGGAGAGTATTATCTTCATATAGTTCAATAAATGCATAATGTTGGATTTTGAAGTTCAGCGCTGTCAAGTTCTGCATATTTCTGAATTCTAAATGGCAGCAACTTCATTTGTTCAGACTTTATTTGATTCTGGATGAAGGCATTACATAAAGGAGCAATGATCTTACGACGTCGTGAACAGATCTTTTATCTCATCAAGAAGAAGATAAAAGCAAGAGAAAATAAATATTCAAAAAATAATAAGCAACACTAGAACAACAGTATCAAGAATGAATAACGAGGAAATTACATGATTCATGAAACAGGGGAAAAACCATGAACCATGAAACAACTCCCTAGGCAGATAAGACTAGATAAGACTATTTCGATAAATTGAACAAGATAAAAACAAGATTCAAAATAAGTTAGTAATAGAAAGGCAAAACAGAAGTGCAATAAAAACAATATGATCAAAGTAAGGAGTTGGTAATAGGAAAGCTGAAGAAAAGGTTTCATCTGTTTTCAAAAACATTTACCAAAGAGATCTCTTCAAATGTGGTACGAAAGCAAGGCAGAACCTATTTACAAGCTTAAGTAGGCATTTGGCAATAGATTCCAAATATTGTTCACTTTATTTGGAATTTATGGAGTTGGAGGTGAATGGAATTGTGTTTGGTTATACTTTTGACAAAGAATATTTGGAATAATGTTCATGCTTGAATGTACTTAAATACAACTTCAAAAGTGAAATGTAAGTTGAAAAACAGGTTATAAGTTGTTCTCCGAATTTGCAATACAACTTCAAGTTAGATTTGTAATTTTCATGGCCAAACAAGGATATTTAAATAAAGTGAAAAATTATTCCGGAAAAAAGTGAAAAAATTTATGGCCAAACAGGTCCAAATATAAATTACTTGTAATTGTTTGGCTTTTTTGTGTAAGTTATTATATGTATATGACATGGTTAGTGTGTTAGAAGTTCCCTGCATTTATCCAGGGACTCAATTTTGCTTGTTCATCATTACCCCAGACTATTTAATACCGTATTTTTTACCCCCTGAACTATTTAATAATGTATTTTAAAGGCATATATGTGTCCAAGTGGACATAAAAAAATAATGCATAATTATAAATAGTAGTGTGTCCACGTGGACACATATATACCTTTAAAATACACTATTAAATAGTTCAGGGGGTAAAAAATACGGTATTAAATAGTCTGGGGTAATAGGTCCTCATTAAAGTTTGGTATCGTAACAGCAATTTCGGTCAAAGTTAGGGTATTTTTCAGACCCTTATCCCTTTTTTTTAACTCCTATTAATATTAACATTATTATGACAACAACAAAAATCATATAAATTTTTAGGCTGGATCCCTTGGAGAAGAAAAGATTTCTTTGGAGATTGTTGTAAATAAATGTATTCTGTAAAAAATTATTTGTGAATCTGCAGTAGTTGAATTTACATAGAGTCTGTACTAAAAAATATACAGAAACATAAACAACAAAGTTTAAAACATATACTCAAAAACAACAATTAATATCATAAGCATAAATTATGACTGTAAAAAAAACATACCAGGATTAACAATAGAATGAAACAGAAAGAAAAAATCGAGCCCACTGAATGCACAGTGTCTGCATAAGAAAATAATTCTCCTCTGGTACCCGAGGTTTACAGAAATAGATCCTCTTAGGATGAAACTATTTTATTCACCAATTTAATGATATAAAAACAATCGTGTCAGTGAGCCACTGTGAGCCACTCAACAGAAGCAAAGTACACAACTATTTAATTGTGCAAAAGAAGAAGAAGTTCAGAATCAAATATTTAATTGTGCAGAAGAAGAAGAAGAAGTTCAGAATGTTCGTTGTTTTAAAATGAGAAGGAACCCCTCTATTTATAGACAACTAAGGGTAGTGTGAACAAATTCTTATTGTGCCTTACTGGAAAGGTCACAATTCTTTGGAAAAGTCATAACTCTTTGGAAAGGTCACAACCTTTCATAAAAGTCGCAACTCGTCATAAAAGTCACAACTTTTCATAAAAGTCACAACTTTTAATCAATGTCATAATTTTTCAATAAAAGTCACAACTTTTCGTAATAATCACAACTTTTCATGAAAGGAGAAGGCTAGTTTTGGAAATAAATAAATTAAAAGGGAATCCTAGTTTGTGGTGGCGCCACGTAGGCGGGCTCAGGGTTCTCTTTTATATATATATATATATATGATATATGATTATATAGCATCTAAAAGAGTTTTTTTTAAGAAGTGAGATTTCATTAAGCATCCAGTAGATGCAAAAGATACAAAAGGGGATCTGTCAGCTCGGTAAGAACAAAAAGCTTACAGAGCTAAGGAGATGACAAAATCCAGGT
>JAJOOO010020739.1:0-19061 GCA_029582685.1 Solanum piurae
GACCTGTCATGGGAGGTGTTCTCACCTTCTCTAGGCGCGTTAGAAGGTGAATTTTGACGAAAATTTCCGAGAAAATAGTCATCTTCCCCAATTAATCAATGAAAGGATTCAATCTCAATTGACCTCCATTAATGGCATTGCTAGTGCTTTCATTTGTTCTCCCTCTTTTGCTGCTCGACCATCAGCCACCACTGTCGCCGCCTCTGGCGAAATCCAAACCACCAACAAAACCTCGTTCTCCTCTTCCCCTCTCCTCTTATCTCTCTCCCATTCCGAGACAACCACCATAAAGACCTACCTCTGTTCTCACAACAAGGTCGACAACAACAACAACAACAAAACCTTGCCGCTGCACTGCTCCAACCAGCGAGCTCCGGCGAAGCAAGCAAAACAGATCCTTTTAGATTATTTTTCACTGTTCTCCGACAAGCAAAACTCGAATATCGCTTGACAAGCTCCCGCTATCAATATTCATCTTTGTTCCTCACAATTCCATAGGAATTTGAAAGAATTTGGGAAAGAAATTACCTTAGAGATTTTAAGAAATTGGGAGAGTATAGGAAAAAGTGGAAAGGAATTATAAAAAAATTGAAAAAAAATAATAAATTAATTGAATTTTCACCTGTAAAACGCGTGAAGTTCACAGGCCAACACAGATCTGGTTATGGCGTTTTAGGGGTGTAATTATTACAGTTTTAAACAATTCAGGTGGGTGATAGGACTCCCGTAAAGTTGGAGTGTGTAGTTGGGATTTCGGGTATAGGTTGGGGGGGTTTTAGACCATTTTCTCTAGAAACAATAAACAACTTTTTATTGTATTGTTAATCAACTTTTTATTTTTTTTTAAAAAGAATAATGTGACATGACATATCACTATGAGAGAGGAGTATATTTTGAGGAAAATAGGATTTGATGATATTGTGGTCTTAAAGAAATAAAAGTGATATTATAGGGCATATTTCCAAACATGAATGAATGTCTGAAAAAATTTACTCGAGATTTTGAGTTTGAGCCTTATATATAAAAAACTTCTCAATATATTTTCTTTTAGAATTTCGAACTACTTTAAATGAATTTTCCTTCATTTAAAAAACAATAATAAAACTCTGACATAATGCTCCAACCTTTATATTTTCAATTTCTAAGGAGGAAAATGATCTCCTAAGTGCACTTACAATTTGAATGAAAAGATTGTGCTTACAAAGATCTCCAACATGTATTTTATGAATTTATTGATCTTCTATGTTTTTATTTTAAAAAAAATCTCCTGTAAAAAAAATCGTATAACTAGAAACTATTTATAACCGACTATAAAATCAAATTTCCTGTTTCATTCTTCTCACATTGATAAATTATAAAATAGTGGTATCAATGGATGTCCCTCACCTACTACGTGTAAATTTAATTTTCACTAGTCCCTTTACATTTCGTGTGTAAATTAAAAATAATAGTTTTATCCTAATTAGTGGCTTTAAAGGAAAAGACCATTTTGTCCCTTATCTTCAAATTGTACAACATGTGGTTAGACACCACTAGTATGTGCTACCTCACTACAATGAAGGCAACCTCTGCCTATAAATTTATGTGATGCACTCATACAAATTCACTTTCCTTCTACTCTTTACAACTAAAAGAAAATGGAGTCAAAGTTTGCTCACATCATTGTTTTCTTTCTTCTTGCAACTTGTTAGTACCTCTCTTTCTCTCTCTATATATTATTAGAATTGTAAATAAATTTATATTATTTCTTTTGCAGTATGGATAGGTAGGGAGAAGAACTTTCACAAAGGGTTCACCATATACTATATTTACATTAAAAAAGAGTTATGATCTTATAAATATAATGTGACTAACCGACAAAGAAGGTTCGAATGAGCGACTTGTTCAATGAATTTTCTATTGACATCCATTTGCTAGAAAATTACATTATTTATATAAATTTCAATTTCATATATATATATATATAGACTCTCTTAGAGAAAATGTTAGCTCCGCCTCAGTTCAGATGAATCTCCTTCTACCCTTGCTTGTGCCAGAAATTTTTAAGCATATCATAATTTTTTGACAATCTAACTTGAAATGAGAAATACACTATAAATAAGTAAATAACAACGTAGAAGAATTGATACACTATTAGCATGATACTTAAAAGACAACTAT
This sequence comes from Solanum piurae, assembly GCA_029582685.1. Taxonomy (NCBI): domain Eukaryota; kingdom Viridiplantae; phylum Streptophyta; class Magnoliopsida; order Solanales; family Solanaceae; genus Solanum; species Solanum piurae. The sequence goes on from JAJOOO010020739.1 coordinate 2,161, forward strand.
AAACAATCATTCATTAAAAATAGATTAATAAACTAAAATATTATTAAGGGGTTCATTATAATTATAACATGTTAAAATATAAAGGGGTTCATTAATTGCTATTGAAATGTTTTTTCTTTGACAGCCTTTGAAACTCTCATAGCACGAAAAGAAAGTGATGAGTCAGAAGTCATAAAACTTCTAAAGGAATCGGAATCTGAATCTTGGTGCAAAGGTAAAATTCCTTTAAAGGATTAGCTCAAAAAACAGTTTTTGCTACTACTAAAAATGTTTGGTTTTTCCTTAAAGCTTGGCCAAATACTTCAATGCTTTAAAATGTTTTAAAAAAAAAAATAAGAAGTCATTGTTGACTTTTTTGAAACTTGGCCAGACAAAGATGTAAATCATTCAATTCTTGAGAAATTTTAGTAGTTAAGTTGGTTGATTACCTAAGCTTTTACACTATAGGTAATAAGGATTCGATTCTCCACCTGAAAATCTTTTCCCCAAATTTTTTCCTTTCCCCTACTCCCAACTTTTTTTTAAAAGTAATTATAATTAAGTAATAAAAAATGTGTTCTCTCTAACAACTTAAACTATTAGATTGAAATGGTTACACACTTAAATACTGTATCAGAACAAGCAGACTTCCTGGTTACACACTTTAATATCAACTCCATGTTTGCTATTATAACAAACACATATAGAGTATATTATTCTTGTTCTTTGTTTCTCTCATTATAATCAATTATGTGTATATATATGTAGGAAAACAATTCTGGCCAGAACTTATTGGTGTACCAACAAAGCTTGCTAAGGAAATAATTGAGAAGGAAAATTCACTCATAAATAATGTTCAGATATTATTGAATGGTTCTCCAGTCACAAGGGATTATCGTTGTAATCGAGTTCGTCTTTTTGATAACATCTTGGGTTCTGTTGTACAAATTCCTAGGGTGACTTAATTAATGGATTATTGAAGTAATTAAGCAGCCACATGTGAAAAATAATTAGGATTCATGTATGTTCATTATAATGTATCCATGTACTCTTACTATATATAATGGAATAAATAAGTGTGGCTTAATTATATGTAATCTCATTAATTGATTCCTTTTACATATTGTACATTATTTTGGTTATTTCAATTTATTTGTCTGACTTTGACTAGACACAAGATTTAAGAAAGTGATAAAGACAAATCAGCAAATAGTTAATAAAATACAAATCAATAAGTACTTTTAATTTGTAGATGTATCAACGAATACAAGACTGTATTTATTATGTAAAATACAACATGTATCAACAAATACAAAAATGTGAACAATTTGGAAGATTGGTATTTTATGTCTGTTTCTGTATACAAACATGCAAGATTTTGTGAATGTGTCCAAACAGTAAACTATTCTATTATCATCAATGTGGAGCCTACATCTCCTTTTAATACTTCTAAAGGGTTAAGACAGGGAGATCATATTTTACCCTATTTGTTCGCCATTGCGCTGAAAGCACTAATAGAATTATTATTCCGTTTACCTTCTAAAGTGGTGAAAATTATAGAAGCTTATTATCGTACGTTATGTCTGAACTGGAGCCAATACTATACCCAAGAAAGCACTAATAGCATGGGATAGAATATGTGCTCCTAAAGACGCAAGAAGTCTTAACCTGATCAATATGGATTTGTGGAACAAAGATGCAATTACACATAAGAAAGCACTAATAGCATGGTTGATAGAAAATATTGGATTCACACGCAAATTAATAAATTGAAAGGCATAATAATTAGGAGTAATATATTAATATAAAAGATATTTACAATTATAACACATTTTTTATGTGTTATATATATGACAAAATGACTCATATAAATATAAGAACATTACATTAGGGGACCATAGCTTTTTTACTTTTGGTATCATTTCCTTTTTTTGTTTTTCTTTATGTTTCCTTCCATCCATCACTATAAAAATTCAAAAATTCAGCTATTATTAATTTTTCATCAAATAGTTCATAGTAAATGTTTCTTATGATAATCCGTCATTAGATAAAATAATATATATATATATATATATATATATATATCATTTTTGTGACACTCAGCTTAAGACAAAAAGTCTTATATCGATAAAAACACAGAAAAGATGTTGAATATATAACTTATAAGAAAGCAATCCTTACCAAGTAAAGATGTGTTTTAAAGTCATGCGGGCATAAGTCAAAAGCGAATAACATCACTAGCAAGCTGGGCCGTTACGACTTTCATAAATAAATATATGTACTCATGTAGTCATGTAAGACATCAAATACGCTCTCTGTCTTAGATGATGTTATATTTTAGCTAATTCGAGATTCAAATTATACAAACTTCAATTTACATTTTAAAGAATATTTTTTTTATTATATTGACATGAAAAGAATTGCATTATATAATACTTTTTGAACATGAAAAAAGTCTAGAGGCCAAGAGTACGTAAATACATGGATGTAATTGAAAGACATAATAACTAGGAACAATATATCAATATCAAGTACCTATAATTATAAATCACATTTTTTGTGTGTTCTATATACTGACAAAATGACTCATGAGTAAAAGCATTTTATAGGGGACCATAGTTTTTTGTTTTAATATCCCTTTCTTTTCTTTTTTTCTTTTTTTTTATTTTTTTATTTGTGCTTTCTTATTGATGAAGTGTATATTATTTGGATAAGATCTATCCTTAAAATATTGGATTCACGTGAATTTAGAAAACAATCGCTTTGTATATCTATTTAAGACTTTAAAATCTTTGAAACCATAGATTTAATTAATTAATGTGTGGTAGGTAGGGTTTGAATTGCAATTGTCAAATTAGTCCCCCGATAACACCCCAAAAAATAAAAATAAAACGTGACAATGTGTTTTACTTTCTTGGGAACAAATAAGAAGGTTGAGGGACCAATAGTAAATAAAAATATCATTATAGGTGTGGAAAGATAAACATGTATTCTTCTTTAATTAGAGGTTTCAAATTTGAGCATTGAGTATAAAAAAAAAAAACTTCTTAGTATAAATTTCTATTCATTAAACTACAAAGCAGATATCAAATACCAAATGAAAAACTAAAAAAGGTAAACAAAAATAATGATACACAATTGAGTAGAATACAAAATCTAGCTAGCCTTGTTATTAGTATAAAATAAAGAAGTCAAATTACCAATAAATTAATTAAGTTTCTTTTGTTTCCCCCTATTTTGAGGCAATTTTATTGATTTTTTAAAAACGAAAGAAGTTTCTCTTTTAGAATTGTGAACTACTTTAAATGGATTTTACTTTATTTAAATTCAAAAGTTTATTGAAATAAAATTATTCCCCATTTAAAAGAAAATAATAAAAACTCGGCATGATGCTCCAACCTTTACAGTTCTATTTATTCATTAAGCATAATTCAGATCTTCTATAATACTCTCCCATTAAAAAAAATCATATAACTATAAAATATTTGTTAATGACTATAAAATCAAATCTTCCGTTTGATTCTTGTAAAATTCATAATTTACAAAATAATGGTATCAGTGAGTGTCCCCTACATATTACGTGTGAATTTAATTTTCACTGTCCCCTTCATATTCCGTCCCTTCATATTCCGTGTATAAATTTTAAAATTAAAACAATAGTTTTGTCCTAATTAGTGGCTTTAAACAAAAAGACCATTTTGTCCCTTATCTTCAAATTGTCAAACATGTATCAATGAACACAATCATGAGAAAATCAATGTCATCGATGCATTTATCATTCAAAAATTCTTCCAATGTATCAAAGAATATGGATAAACAAATAAAAATAATTAGAGAAATTAAATATAGGTGGATTTGTCTGTGTTTTTTCAAAAAGGAGAATAAAAATTCCAAAAGGTAACTGGAATCGTTAGCCAATAATTGTATATTCTAACCATTTGACTAACAATTGAGTTATGAGTAAAAAACTTTCCAAATGAAGGATAAATTGTTCTATATAAAATAGAGATATATTTAATCCTTCTGTTATACTTTAAGATTGTAAATACTCTAACCGTTAATTTTTTGAATTGTGTATAGTGTATACTCTTAAAACTAATGAATGTACATATTTATGGCTTCATCTCAATAATTTATTCAATTTTTTAATTTTTTACCCAAAACCAAATTCAATGGATTTATCATAAATTTTATTTTGTTTTGAAATTCATAAAATATATATGTTTAAATTTGAATTTGGAACTCATGTATTATTACTTGAATTCATTAGACAAAATATTTCATCAATAAAAACATTTCATAGCTAGGGACCATAACATCTCTACTTTTGCTAGTAAATCTTTTTTAAAACGTGTCATGTCATTTTCTCAAATTTCCCCACTTTTTACTATTTTTTCAATATTTTTAATCAAATATTTTGAGAATATACAATCAATTATTGATGACTGAGTTACTCGATACCTACAATAACATTTATTATAAAATTGATCCGACCCCTTACTAACTCCCTATAAATATCCATGAGTAACCAATGAGTCTTACACATCACACAATTATTTGAAAGAAAATTAATTAAAAGCAATGGAGGGAAAGAGTATGCTCAAGTTATCTCATATGCTTGCTTTCTTGCTTCTTGCGTCACGTATGTAATTAGCCCTTAATTCTCTTTTGGTCCGACTAATTCAAATTTATACTGATTAGTAAGGCTTATTTAACCGACAAGCCTCCATAACATGATTTTGAACCATTTTAGTAAAATTATTGACTCCGCCAATGTTCGTGCATATATATTTTACTAGTATATATTATCTCTCAAATATGTAATTATTTGAGTGAGAGATATCTTAACCATCTCACCACAATCTTTATTAGTTCTAGTGTACAGGGGCATGCAGAACCAGTTTGGGACTTTGATGGAAAATTATACTATTATTTATACATGGTTAAGATTATTTTTCATGTATATATAGTATTTGTTAAATTTTACACTATTTTTCTTATTAATGGTTATGCTTTCTTCGTTGTTTTCTTCCTTTTTTACTTGGATTTGATGCACTTGAGCTAGCCGAGGGTCTTTCAAAAACAGTTTCTGTAACGACCTAATTCTGTCGTTAGAGAAAAGCCAATGGAGAAAGAATTGGGGTCAGAAAACTTTTTAGTAACTTTGGATTTCCCAACCTAGTCCAGATTTGGACGAAATCACAGTCGTTAAGGTGTAGGGAAATCTGGTAACAATCAGGTGACTTATTTATGATTTTGATTAGATGAGTAGTTAGATAAGTCGTTAAGGAATTCGTACGACTTTACGAAATTGAATTCGGGTGAGTAGAACTCCCGGAATCGATCTTAGCGTGAACAATATTTTTTTAGTGTTGTTGGCTGAAGGCGTTTTGTGAAATGGGGGTGTTGGAATTCTTTATATAGCTCACTGGTTCCGTGCAAGCCGCTGGGGCGGGATTTCTGCCGCCAGGGCGGGGCCGCTATAGCGGGGTGGTGGCCGTTGTGGCGGGCCAGACGCGACTTAAAGTCGTAAATAAACCCCTAAAAGACCTTATTTGGCACTTTTCAATTTTTAGAGCTAAGCGACTCCTACTCGTTTTTCACCATTCTTGAGGCTAAATGTAAGTTTTTCACTCTCCAAATCCGTTTTTCAATCCATAGAACGTAGTAGAATGGGTGAATATTGATGGGGAAGGGTTTTGTTATAGATTCTATGGTGGAAACAACCTTAATTTGGATAATTGGGATCATGTGTTTGATATAGGGTCCATAGCATTGTTAGTAATTCGGGTAATTAGTGATTGTTTATTGATTCCCGTATTATATTGATTGTTTGTAGACCAAGAACAAGCGGAACGAATCCGAAAAGGGAAGGATCAAGTTTCTTAGAGTTTCAAGCTTGTTTCAAGGTAGGTGATGGCAATGATTTCATGTTGGCGTGATATATGTTTGTAATTGCTCATCATAATGCATGTATGTATGCGAATGTTGTATTATTGATCACCCTAATAGTAAATGAGGATAATTGAATAATTGTATGGCATGAATCACCTCTTGTTGTATGATTGTGAGAATATACCTTGTGATTGTTATTTGTTGATTGGATCGGTTGCCACGTTCCGACATAAACATTGGATCGGTTGCCACATTTCGGAAATAAACATTGGATCCGTTGCCACGTTCCGGCATAAACATGGGATCAATTGCCACGTTCCAGCATAAACATTGGATCGGGTACCACGCTCTGGTATGCTAACAGTTTGGGTGTGGGTTCCATGAGAGGACCATTGAATTGGGTTCTGTGAGAATACCATTGAATTGTGTTGTGTATCTACTTGTTATGATTACGTTCATATCTAATGATGATTGATATTGGAAGACTGTGTGTTGCTCTAAATTGATAACTAATGTGTATTATTGAGAATGTGGGATGCTACATTGATCCTGAAAAGATGACTAATATTGTATATGTTCGTTATATGCTTGTTTTATAATGTTGTGGTTACTTGCATGTGCTTCACTTATTGGGATAGCCGCGTGATCCTACCAGTACACTGTGGTTGTGTACTGATATTGCGCTTGCTTGTTCTTTGTTGAGTACATGGCATCTTCAAGTGGTTATTGATAGACCTCAGCTAAGTGATTATTGAGCGTGATCAAATTCAAAGGTAAGTCAGTTCTTTCAGGCTGTCATGGATCTTTCTTGTTTAAGTCCACTCTTTTCGGACTCAGACTATTTGTTTAAGGTCATGGATCTTCCGCATTAGTTTGGTTCGTTGTTTGTTAAACCTTTAGAGTTTATGGGAACTCTGTATTGTTGTTGTCATTTAAACCTACTTTCGTATCTTTAAATGCCTTAGTTTTCATAAAATTTGTTAGTTTGGATTGTAGTAATGGTTCTCCCACTGGAGGGTTAGTGTGGGTGCCAATCACGACGGTCTGGGTCGTGACAGTTTCTCTACCTCCACGAGTTAGTGGTAAGGTTTGCGTACACTCTACCCTCCCTAGATCTCACTTAGTGGGATTTCACTGGGTATGTTATTGTTGCATAGTAAATGTCGAACCTCCTTCGATTAGTTCATGTGTTTACCTCTTCAATTTTGAACCCTAGTAGTTTCATTGAACCCTCTTAGTGAAACTACCGACTCCGATCCCCCAATCCTCTTCCATGCATATATATTTTACTAGTATATGTTATCTCTCAAATGAATAATTAAGTAATTAATTTAGTAAATTATTTATTTTGATTACAGTTTTTTAATCACTGGTGGCAAGAGATTTGAGTGATGGCATAGAAGTACTGCAAATTCTGGAAAATGAAATCCAAGATGTATTTTGCCCAGGTGATTTTCTCTTATACTTTTTAATTTCTTCTTCTTATAGTTTCGAAGACAGGTAAATTTCACAAATTGTCACATAATTGTGATTTTTGTCACTAATATCACATAATTATAATTTCTAACAAAAAAATGTTATAATATTTTCACCTTACTAACACAGTAAAAAAATTACTTATTCCTAAAAATTAAGATTTCTTAAAATTAAATTTATATTTTTCTAAATTGATAAATACTGAAAAGACTAAAGAGCATGGCGATATTCGAGTTATATTATGCTCCCTCTATTCACTTATACTTCTCTTCTTTGGACTTTGCACGCTCCTTAAAAAATAATTACTGATATGAGGATTTTACCATGATGTCCATTATAATATTTTCATTTTTTTTTACTATGTCATTACATTTATATATATATTTGTAATTATTTTAGGGAAGCAATCATGGCCTGAACTTGTTGGGAAGCCAGCAGAATATGCTAAGAAAATAATTGAGAAGGAAAATCCCATAGCTCATATTAGGGTTTTATTTCCTGGTATGGTTAGGCCAGCTAATTATGTTTGTGGTAGAGTTTTTCTGGTTGTTGGCTGGGAGGCCATTGTTAAAATTACTCCCAGAATGGGTTAATTAATTATTCTGTGGGAACATTATGTTATGAAAAAATAAATAAAGTGGAGATATTAAATATAGTTTCTTCATGTACTCTACTATTTCAACATAAATAAAACTAATGTTCCTTATTTTTATTGTAGTTGTAGTCTTTTCCAATTTTGATTTTCTTTTGTTATGGATTGACGAATCGTTAAAGTTTATAAATGAGATGATCATATAACGAAACATGATATATTATAGTAGGTAGATGTCATATCATCCATTCGCGAAATACTAAAATAATTATGTCGAAGCGTGTTGAAAATATAATAATTAAGTAAATAATCATATCGATCTCATCTTTAATATTTAAATAAGTTTTGGGTATGAAAAAATCCTTGGTAGGAAGCGCCAACTGTCGAATGTGGCCTTATCCAGCACAAATCCGGATTAATTAAGCTCCAATGTGAATATCAAACACCAAGTGAAAAACTCAATTTTTTTTATATCAATAGGAAAAATATCCTGGTTCAATCTCCGTGGCACACAAAGATATATTGTAATTAAGTAAATAAAAAGTGTACATTATAATCACTTAAGTTCTTCTATAAAATGAGCACATAATTAAACATAATTTAGTTACTGACAATAATTTTATATATTGCTTCAATTACTACACCTTTAGAAAAACCATACTTCAATTACATTCACATTTACATATTTGACCGGATCCCGTGTTGGAGGTACTCAATCACTTAAACAAATCTTTAACTTGTCAAACAAATAGTTTCTTGATACTGGAACTAATACCAACGGGTTTCACAATGTAAACTCAAGGTTTGGGCAAAAGTTACTAGATTGTTGAGGACTCACTTGATAATCTGGATCCGTCCCTGCTTTTGGTTTACTATATTAAGTTGTATGCAAATATTAATTATAAACAATCTCAAATGGTATGCAAATACCCTCCGTCATATTTTTGGGGCATTGGTGCCTCTTCTGTCCAAAAATTAGAGCATATATGCCTTTCACTTAAAAAAAAACCAGAGAGGTTGGTGAAACAAGGGAGAATGATTTAGGGAATTAATGGTAAAATAAAAAGTTCAATATTATATTTTTAGCGGGTCGGGTTAAATGGGGTGGGTCATAAATGGTTTAAATGGATATATATTTGGTTGGTTAAAAATTAAAATTCCATTTCAGCAAATTTTAATGAAAAAACAATTAAATAGGTTGAGTGACTTTCTGTGCAAAGAAGTCATAGTTGAGTGACTTTTGAGTTGAAAATGAAAGTTGAGTGACTTTCTGTGAAAAGAATTGATAGTTGAGTGACCACCAAAGTTATTAACTCGTCACCTAATTCATTTTGTGCTGAGAGATATGATCATTTGAAGTGGACCTAAGTAAAATCTTATATCGAAACTTAATCGGTAAGGAAGCTTGACGACACTCAATTCATATCCAAATTCATTCCGACACAAAAGAATTGATCTTTACACATATGAGCAATTTAAGAATCACTCGATACGACCTTACATGTAAATAAATAATGATTTAGGCCTTAGCTTAGAAATTTTTGGGATGTTACATTTGTCCTCGACTGTAGTTATTATTTAAAATACAACATGTATCAACAAAAACAAAAATGTGTGCAATTTGAAAGATTGGTATTTTAAACCGTCGAGAATAAAATTCAACAAACTCTTCTAATTCGTAGATGTATGATGAATATGAATGGAGAAATAAAAATAAAGAGATGGACAAATAAAATAAAGAGAGGAATTAAATAGTACTCCTCCCCCGTCTACTATTGTTTGTCAGGGTAAGATCATGCACAACTTTTAAGAAAAATTTAATACAAGGTGCAATTTGCAATATAACTCTACTATCAATTATTATTAAAATGGTTTGTACTTTTTGAAAACTGTAAAAGCAATTTTTTTCACATTAAAATAGTCTTGTAACTTTAAAATGGCTACTTTTTGAAACTAGTATTTATGTAATTATTAAGGGCAAAATTGGAAAAAAGTGACTAATTATTTCTTCATTGTTTAAATTGACAATTAATTTTGGATAACTATTTTTAGTATACCTGACAAACAATAGTGGACGGAGGGAGTAGTTGATTAGATTGTGTTTTTTTGGGAGAAAAAAAAATCCAAAAGGGAATTGGTGGTTGTTAGCCAATAAATGCATACTTGGATCATTTGACTAATGATAGAGTTATGAGTGGAAAACTTTTTAAATGAAGAATAAAATTATTCTATATAAAATAGAGATATATGTTTGATCCTTTTCATTATCTAACAAAGTTTACAAAATAGGTTCACTTTCAATCGATACCAACAACTCTCAAAATATAATTCATAAAATTTAAATACTAGTATATGTTTTTTCACCCAATTGGTGACCATTAAGTTTGAGGTTTGCTCTATTTTAGTCCTTGTATATATAAAAATGTTTTTTTTACCAAAATTTATCTTATTAAATTCTTATAAGAAACAAAAAATAAAGACATATTTTTGTCAATTACTTATAAAAATATCAGAGATATCTAAAGAGTAAATGCATGGTTGATAGAAATATTGAATTCACAAGCAACTTAATAAATTGAAAGGCATAATAATTAGGAGCAATATATCAATATAAAAAATACTTAAATTATAACACATTTTTTATGTGTTCTATATATGACAAAATGACTCATAAATATAAGAACATTACATTAGGGGACCATAGCTTTTTTACTTTTGGTATCATTTATTTTTTTGTTTTTATGTTTCCTTCCATCCATCACTATAAAAAATAAAAAAATCACCTATGAAATCATTATAAATTTTTCATCAAATAGTTGATAGTAAATTATATTTCTTATGATAATCAGTCATTAGATAAAATTATATATATAAAAAAGTCATTAGTAAATATTGGTGACACCCAACTTACGACAAAAAATCTCACATCGATAAAAATATAGAAAAGATGTTGGGTATATAACTTATAAGTAAGCAATCCTTATCAATTAAAGACGTGTTTTAAAGTCGTGCAGGAATAAGCTAAAAGCGAATAACATCACTAGCGATTTGAGCCATTACGACTTTCATATATAAATATATGTATATATGCTCATGTAGTCATGTAAGACATCAAATACGCTCTCTATTTCAGATGATATTTTAGCTATTCAAGATTCAAATTATACTAACTTCAATTTACATTTTAACGAATATTTTTTTCATTATATTGACATGAGAAGAATTACATTATAAAATATTTTTTTAACATTGAAAAGAGGCCACATGCCAAGAGTAGTAAACTACACAACGTAAATTTTACTTAAAAAACGTTTATTTTGGAGTGAAGAAAATAATACAATTGAATCTCAATGAGCAAAAATCATAACATAAAGAGTACGTAAACGGTAAATGCATGGATGGTTGAAAGACATAATAACTAGGAACAATATATCAATACAAGTACCTATAATTATAAATCACATTTTTTGTGTGTTCTATTTACAGACAAAGTGACTCATGAATAAAAACATCTTATAGGGGACCATAGTTTTTTTTTAAAAATATCCCTTCTTTTTTTTGTGTGTGTTTTCTTATTGGTGAAGTGTATATTATTTGAATAAGATCTATCCTTAAAATAATGGATTCACGTGAATTCAGAAAACAATTTAAAATCTTTGGGACCATAGATTTAATGAATGTGTGGTAGGTAGGGTTTGAATTGCAATTGTCAAATTAGTCCCCCATTACACCCCAAAAAATAAAAATAAAATGTGGCAATGCGTTAGTACTTTTTTTTTGGAACAAATAAGAAGGTTGAGGGACCGTAATAAACGAAAATATCATTAGGTGTGGAAAGATAAATATGTATTCATCTTTAATTAAAGATTTCAGATTTGAGCATTAAATATAAAAAATAAAAATAAAAACTTTTCAGTATAAAATTTCTATTAATTAAATTCCAAAGCAGATATCAAAATATCGAATAAAAACTAAAAAAAAGTAAACAAAAATAATGATACACAATTGAGAAGAATATAAGATCTAGCCAGCCTTGTTATAAAGTTGAATTATGTGTAGCTAGCCTTGGTATTAATGAGTGTCCCCCACCTACTAGGTGTGAATTCAATTTTCACCGTGTCCCTCCCGTGGGTAAATTTTCACCGTCTCCCTTTATAGAGACCATAGCATCTCTAGTTTTGCTAGTAAATCTTTTTAAATTTCATTTTATATTGTTTTTTTTCGTTTCATAATAGCTAATGCAGTGTATATCCATGTCATTTTCTGAAATTTCACCACTTTTTTTTACTAAATAAAAATTAACTTATAATTTTTTTTAGTTAAATCTTTTGAAATTATACCATCAATTATTGATGGCTGAGTTACTCGATACCTGCCATAACGTTTATTATAAAATTGACCCGATGCCTTACTAACTCCCTATAAATATCCATGTGTAACCAATGAGTCTTACACATCACACAATTATTTGAAAGAAAAATAAATAAAAGCAATGGAGGGAAAGAGTATGCTCAAGTTATCTCATGTGCTTGCTTTCTTGCTTCTTGCATCACGTATGTAATTAGCCCCTTAATTCTCTATTTAGTCCGACTAATTCAAATTTATATTCATTAGTAAGGCTTATTTAACCGGCAAGCCTCTCTAACAGGATTTTGAACCTTCTTAGTAAAACTACTAACTCTGTCAATGTTCGTGCATATATATGTATATATTATCTCTCAAATATGTAATTATTAATTTTAATTACAGTTTTTCAATCACTGATGGCAAGAGATTTGATCAGTGATGGCATAGAAGTACTGCAAATTCCAATGGAAAATGATGGGGAATTTGTACTTTGCCCAGGTAATTAATTTAATTTCACAGATGGTTACATAATTATGTCATTATATTTATAATTATATATTTGTAATTATTTTAGGTAAGCAATCATGGCCTGAACTTGTTGGGAAGTCAGCAGAATATGCAAAACAAATAATTCAGAAGGAAAATCCCATAGTTCATGATGTTAGGCTTCTATTTCCTGGTATGCTTAAGCCACTTGATTATATTTGTGGCAGAGTTTTTCTGGCTGTTAACTTTGAACTAATTATTCGAGTTACTCCCAGTATGGGTTAGTAACATTATGTTATGAAAATTAAATAAAGTGGAGATATTAAATATAATGTCTTCCTGTACTCTACTATTTCAACATAAATAAAACTAATGTCCCTTATTTTTATTGTAATGTAATTGTCTACCCTTATTATTTTCTTTTATGTTGTAGTCTTTTCCAATTTTGATTTTCCTTTCTTATGGATTGACGAATTGTTAAAGCTTATATAAATGAGATGATCATATAATTAAACGTGATATATTATAGTGGGTAGATGTCATATCACCTTTCCGCGAAATACTAAAAAAAAAGTTATGATGAAGCGTGTTGAAAATATAATTCTTAAGTAAATAATCATATCGATCTCATGTTTAATATTTAAATGAGTTTTGGGTATGAAAAAATCGTTGATAGAGAGCGCTAACCCTGAATGGGGCCTTATCCAGCACAAATTTGAATTAATTGAGCTTCAATGCGAATATCAAACACCAAGTGGAAAATCCCAAAAAAAAATGATATCGATAGGTAAATGTGCTAAGTTCAATCTCACTGTCACATCATAATCACTTAAGTTCTCGTATAAAATGAGCACAAAATTAAACATAATTTAGTTACTTACAATATAATTATATTGCTTCAATTACTGCAATTTTAGATAAAACCATACTTCAATATATTACATTCACATTCACATTCACATATTTGACCGGATCTCGTATTCTCACTTGCCCTACTGGTTTAATAGTGGAGGTATTCAACAACTTAAACAAGTAGTACTTGTCAAATAAACATTTTTTTGGTACTGAAATCAATACGAATAGGTTTCACGGTGTAAATTCGAGATCAGGGCAAAAGTTACTGAATTCTCGAGAATTCAATTGATATTCTGGATCCACCCTTGCTCTTGTTTTACCAAATTACCATATTAAGTTGTATGCAAATATTAATTCTAAATAGTCCCAAATTTTAGATATGAAAATTTTTCGAGTTTTTTATATATAATTCTGTCGAGAGGAAGAAGAGAAAGGAGGAGGGAGCAAGAGGAGAAGAAGGAGGTAGGCTGACATTTTTTTGATCAATAATATATTCGAAGGCGTTATTTTTTTTAATTTGTATGAGGTAGGCTAAATATAGATAATAAATAAGGTTTATGGACTGATATTCTGCATAAATATGCCAACCCGATAAATTTCATAAAGCACTATAATTTGGATATTAATTACCATGTATAATTATAGTTTTCACAATTACGAATCATAGTTTATCTTAGTAATCGTACACATTGTATCATCAGGATGTTGGGTATTATTTGTCTTGAGTTTCTTACCATAAATAAATTTTCCGAGTGACTAGTTCTTTTCTTGTAGGAAAAGGTTTATGACTATATAAATAGAGGTTTGTTCCTTCTAACTTAATCAGCATTCACAATGTAATCCTAAGGTTTTGAGAGTTTTGGTTATGGGGGGAATTTGTGAACCTCTTTGTATTTCGAGTGAATTGGTTGAAGTTACTTCTCTCTATATTTTATACTCTCATATTTATAGTGGATTGTTCATCTCCTTTGTGGACGTAGGTCGATTGACCGAAGCACGTTAAATCTTTACGTCTTTTGGTATATTTTTCGCTTGTCTTCTTACTTGTGGTCTTTCGAGATTTACCTTGCTAGCTTCCGCATTACACCTAATTATTTCGATCCTAACACATGATGCATTCACACATAGATAATGTATACATAAATACAATCTGAATGCAATATTTTGTGGATACAAACATAATAAGAGTCGAAAAATCATCACATAAATTGAGATAAGAGAGTAAACGAATCTTTGGTCAACAAAGGAAACAAATTTATCGAGGTTACATTAGCTTTAATTTTGTTGCATTAGATTTTTTATTGTCTTATGAGTAAATCATATGACAGAATTTAATTTTTATTTGTTATGCATTTGACATAAGATATTAATATACTACATATAAAAAAGTATTAAAAGTTACTATAAATGTTACTCAATATTGAATCTATAATTTCAAATGTATACTAAATTTAGTATTAAAAATTTTGAATTTTAAATTTTTGCTTCTATTCATTAAATTTACACTTTACTCTTAGAGCAATATGTGAGGAAGCATGCATGGAAGGTTGTGAGAGATACTACACCTTTTTAAAAAAGATAAATTCATATTTCAAAAGTTAATCGAGTTCTTTTCTTTATTCAGTTTTTTTAATATTTTTAAAAAAAATTTAAATTATTAATTATTATCACTTATCGTACTTTACGTAATTTTTAAAATATGTAAATTTTATTCCAAAAAAACTTAAAACTTTTATATTGGATTTGTTGTTGTTGAAAAGGAATGGAAATACTACCATAATTGATGGACAAAACTTCAAGCTTAAAAGTGAATCCCCAATTGAATCGGAAATATTGAACTCAAATTGATTTTTTTTGTTATTAAAAGGGATTGAAAATACCATCACTATTGAGATAAAGTCATGTGTTCATCCGTTAATCTAAATGGTAAATACAACACAAAAGATTGACAGTAAAAATATATACACTTTTAAGATATAACAGAGGATATTTAAATATCATTTATAATAGTTCACAGATATATTTATTCTGTTTCCGTAGATTTAAATTGCAATTGTCAGACTAACCCCCCACCCCCACCGCACCCCAAAAGACAAAAACGTAAATAATGTGTTGTACTTTCTTTGGAACAAATTAAGATGGTTGAGGGACTAATTATTAAAACGGTAAAAGTATATACTAACAAAAATATCATCAAAGGTAAAGGTAGAATTATAAGTTTTTTATCGTCAAATGGACTAATTAGTATTTTTTCATCTTTAATTAGAGGTTTTTGAGTAAATTCTTTAGATAATTACATGATTTGATTAACACGAGAAAAGAAAATAATATTACTCAATAACAAAATTGATTAGAGTATAACTTGGACTCTAATGGTTTTATAATATCTTTTCTTAAATATTAATTTTGAAGTTAAATTATTGTCCTTTAATTACCTGATGACGTAAGAAAATTTATACACAAACTTAAACTCATAACTCAATTAATTAAGTTTCTGTAGTTTACCCCTATTTTGAGGCTTTATTGATATTTTAATGAACAAAATTATTCCCCATTTAAACAAAATAATTAAAACTTAGCATAACACTCCAACCTTTATATTTTCAAATTCTATGGAGGAAAATGATCCCCTAAATCCACTTACAATTTTAAGTCCCCAACATGTATTTTATATATTTATTAGATCTTCTATGTTAATTTTTTAATAATCTCCTATAAATTAAATTAAAATAGCCATATAACAAGAAAATATCTATAAACAACTATAAAATCAAATTTCCCGCTTCACTCTTGCCCAATTAATAATATACAAACTAGTGGTATCGGTTGGTATGTGTGTTCCCAATATACTACATGTGAATCTAATTTTTACTGTCCCCCTCACTTCTCGTATATAATTAAAAATATATCAAAACATAATAATTTTTTCCTTATCTTCAAATTGTTCAACATGTGGTTGTTAGACACCACTAGGATGCCTATAAATTTATGTGATGCGCTCATACAAATTCACTCAATTCCATCTACTCTTTACAACTAAAAGAAAATGGAGTCAAAGTTTGCTCACATCATTGTTTTCTTTCTTCTTGCAACTTATTAGTACCTCAATTTCTCTACATGCAAGAATATTATTAGAGTTGTAAATAGTTTATATTTTTTTTTTTGCGGTTTGAATGGGTGGGTGGGGGAGAAGAACTTTTACAAAGAGTTCATCATATTATATTATATATATATATATATATATATATATATATATATATAGAGAGAGAGA
>JAJOOO010020740.1:0-12132 GCA_029582685.1 Solanum piurae
TTTAAATTATTTTTCTTACCCTACTCCACCACCTCCTCCACGTACCCCCTCCAAAAAAATAACCACCCACACCCCCCCCCCCCAAAAAAAAAAGAAATTGATATTATTTTATTTTTAAAAATAAAATTCTACCCCATCCTATGTAACCCTCCGCTCCTAATTTTTATTTTTTATTTTTACATTTTTTTCATTTTGTGTTAAATATGTACGTACATATATTTTTAGAAAAAAAAATTCTACGAGTGTACCGAATATAACATAAATAAGTAAAAAATTAAAAAATGTCTTGCGGCAGCAAGTAATATTAAAAAATATTTTCGATATGTATATATCTAACACAAAATGAGAAAAAAAATTGGAAGCGAAGGGTTAGATGGGATGGGTAGAATTATTATTTTTTTTAAAATAAAATATTATCTAAATTAGTATTTGAGGGGGGGAGGGGGGATGAAGTGAAAAAAATTAAATTTTTTTATAAAAGAAATTTAAACAAAAAAAAAACTTTGAAAAATGGCCCGGGGGGTGAGGGGAAGTGATGGAGTGGGGTAAGAAAAATATTTTACATTTTATTTTATAAAAGAAATATTATTTTTTTGGATAATAATTTTTTAATTTTAAATTTTAACGAATACTAATAATTTAATTAATTTTTGTCAAGGTTGAATGTTTTGTCCATGTGGAGTGTGATGTGACAATTTTTTAAAATAAAAGAGAGAGTGTATTATACACACCATGATGAGAGTGATATAAAAGAGAGAGGTGTGTTTCTCAAACTAAAAAGTAATAGTTTAGGTATGAAACTCACACTCTCAATAGTTTAGGTATGAAACCCAAAAAAAGGGTATAGTTTATGTGTGTTTTTGAAACTTATCTCATAAATAATTACTACTTATACATTTTTCAAGTAACAGGTGAAACTCCACAATAATGATCTTCTAGAAACCTTATGACGGTAATTATTTTTAACTATAGAAATTGAAAATAGTTATTTGTTAAATTTACCCCAATAATCTAATTAAAACGAGTTAAAGTTCTATTTCCACTCAGTGGCGGAGCTAGGATTTTTAATAAGGAGGTTCAAAATTTGAAGAACTAAACACACAAACTAATTGAAGGGGGTTCAACATCTACTATATATACATAAAAAATAATTTAAACCTTATATAGATAGTATATTTTCTGCCGAAGGAGGCTCGGATGAACCCCAACAAAAGGCTGGCTCCGCCCTGTTTCTAGCCAATTGAACCCCTTACTAAGTTGATAGAGTTCTGTGTTATATACGGTATACAATATATATACATTCAAGTCTATGTCTTAATTTATGAAAAAATAATCTTAGCAACAATATATTTGTCGTACCCTAACCAACAAGGGTTGTGGTGGATATTTGCCGTACCCTAACCAACAAGGGTTGTGATAGAGTTCTGTGTTATATACGGTATACAATATATATACATTCAAGTCTATGTCTTAATTTATGAAAAAATAATCTTAGCAACAATATATTTGCCGTACCCTAACCAACAAGGGTTGTGGTGGAGTGGTAAGTACTCCTTCATTCTTAACCAAGAGGTCTCGGGTTTGAGCCCCTTGGGCACGGAGTCTCCTTTGTTAGGGAGCGTTTTACCCCCTATGTGGGACTTTTCGGCGTGGCTTTACCCCCAATGTGGGACTTTTCGCGTAAATCCAAATTTAATCAGACTCTAATGTGGGTACCGGACACCGAATGAAAAACCCAAAAAAATATATTTGCCGTACCCTAAATTAAGGAAAGGGATGAAATATTGCCATGAGATAGTAATTAAGTAGCATTATTAATTTTAAAAATATGAGAAAGTATAAAATGAAGGTATTATTAAATATTTGCAGACAAAAAGTTACGTAAGAATGCCCAATTGGATGACTTTTTCTAATCATCTGACCCCAGCATGTTGCATCCGTTGTTGGCAGTTGATTGAAATACTACTCTATTAAATAATATAATACATAGTGTAATAAATAGAGCTACTTGTATTACTATTATTATTCAAATCATGATGTGAAACTTCCTTTTGCTTTCCTTCTCCTTCTTTACACTATTCTATTTCTTATTTCCAAGTTTTGACTTGTTAAAGCACATTATATATATATTAGTCAATCTTTAATACTTAAATAGTACTCCAATACATTTATGATGAGAAAGAAAAATGAGTCTACTTTTTAAAGGACAATTTGATAAATATTTTAAAGTCTTCATTTATTTCTTAAATTTCGTGCCCGATCAAATGTTGCCACATAAAATGGGACGGAGGACGTAATATTTTCACGATATCTTTACACGTCCTTTAAGAAATAATTTTACTAACTAATATATAGTTTAATCTATTGAAGAAATTGTCAGAAATGATAAAGTAAAAATAAAAATATATTTTTAATATAATAAACAAGTAAAAGTGAAGGGAGAAAGTAAATAATTTATTGTAGCAACCATGTATAGGCCAACTTTTCCTCATCACTAATTAATGTGTTCAAAAGCCTATTTGTCTAACTTTTGGGTGCACAAAGGGAGATTGTAATAAAAATCTTTATTTCTTGGTGTCCAATAAGGGGGAGACAATGTCAATGATCAAATCCAATTTATGGTGTCACAAATATAGATGAGAACTTTTTGCATAATGGTAATTCATATAGTTTGTTGTTGGAGTTTTTTTGAAGTTATTTCAAGGAATTGATGACCGTAAACTTTTCGTTATTATATAGATGTCCATTATAATTAAATCAAGTACAAAATTTAAGTGATCGTAAAAGTACACGTAAAAGAAATAAATTTTGTAAATTCAATTAAATTCATTGTTATTAGCTCAACACACACATATATATAATAAATTAAAATGTCCGCAATCTAAGTATGAACTAAACAAACTTTAACCTAATAATATTGTCGAAGATAATTCAGTTCGAATGTTAATTATCAAAAGACCATGGCATTTATACCACTAAAACAAAGAGATCAAATGATTATTTATATACTATGAATAATCAGTTACAAATTATCGTAGTTGAATAAAGGTGTTAAAACCTTGTTACCAATCATTATTGTCGTCATTTTATGATAAAAAAAAATCATTAGATTGTATAAAGCAAAGTCAAAGATGATTAAACCGCGGAGTGAGGAAATTAAAAATAGGACAAAATCTTTCTAGTATACTAAAGCCTAGTAATGCAAGTCATATTTTGAAAAAATATTATGCTACTATTTTCACATTATATTGTTTCCACCCCCCCCCCCCTTATAATCATGATTTAATATGTATACAAATAAGAAGGGGCCAATCTAGCCTATTGGGTGCTTGTTTCTAGAAACCTAATAACTTTCACGAAGATCCTATATTTATAATGAGAAATCTATTAAATATATAAGAAATATTTGTTAGAAACTAAATAACAAGTCCATAGTCTTTTAATGAAATTTTACTGATATGTTATCGTTGATGCTGTTGTAGTCTCTTGATCTTGCAAACAAAGTAAAACTGGAATTTGCTTAAGCTATACTACCTTCCTCGATGAGGGTTCAATTCTCTCTAGACACTAGTAATTAAATTTCTTTTTCATTACTGAAAATTCATTAAATTTTAAATTCTGAATTCACCTTCGTAAAAAGGTGTGAACTCACATCTCTATAAGTACTAAGTAGTGATTTTTATTTTGTTTTTTGTTTTAAAATACTTTTCATTTTAAAAGAGGCAACTAATAATACCTGATTTAGCAAAAGTGCAAAACTACATAGCAGAAATTCCAGAAGAAAAAAAAGGGAAATTAGAAAAGGAAAAAAGGAAAAATATCATGTTGGGCCCATTAAAGGAGTGACAAATTAAGCAAAGAATTGGAGTCATCACGTACAAAATTGTGGTTAGAATTAGCAGCTCCATACTTTTCACTTACTGGAGTTGTCAACATAGGAAGGCCCAGCTTAACTCATACGGGCTTTAATATTTGGGCAAACTACATAAATCTCACTAGTTTAAGTTCTAATTACTCAAATTTTTGATAGTTTTAGATATTACTTTCTCTACCATATTTCATACTTAGAATACATGAGTTTGAATTCGTGAGATACATGTATCTGCCGAATTTTAAAATCGAGATACGTATTTTAATTTCATGTATATTTATATGATCTAATTTTTAATTTCATGTATCTTTTATATGTATTAAGTATCAATTTCATACATTATATTCAAAATCATGTATCTCGGATACATAGTAAGCACACACATAATTATATGTATCTAAATATGAAATGTAATTGAAACACACGAATTTAGAAAAAAATCACGACTGTGGAGTATTTGTCTTATCATTAATCCAAAATAAAAGTTAAAAAATTCAAAATTCTCCCTTTATCTGAATTTTTTTAACATAGATACATGAACTCTTAACTAGATACATGTACACCTGATGTGTATCCAACATTGTTGCACTTTATGCTCATCTAATGGCGTATTTTTTCTCTTAATTAAAGCTTGGCGTAATTCTTTCATCTTGATTGGGTCGTTCCTATACTTAGATTTATTCTCGACTTGAATGTTGGCGGATGAAGAGTCAGTCCCTGCAATGAGAAATTCATGAGTGAAAATGAACAAATAAAATTTGTTTGATTTAGTATACAATTGTTAATGTGTAGTAACTTTAACGAGAATCATCCAATTTTGGGAATGTTCAACCATTAAAGTGTTTGAGAAACAACAAAATTAAAAAAATATAAAACCTAATTTGTAAATTTTTAAAAAATTGAATTTTAGAACATTATGAACTCTAACTCAGATACAAAATAAAAATATGTGAGAATAATGAAATAATAGAAACAAACCTATATATAACGTTGATTTGAACATGCAAACATGTATTGGGAGGATGAAAGAAAAAAGAGGGAGAAGATGAATTAAGGAAGAAGAAGGGTTGGTGGACGTGAGGAAATGGAGGAAACGACATATGTGAAAAAAAAGAAGATAATTTAACTTGTTAATGAACCATTAATTAAGGAGTTTAGATTTAAGATAATTATTCAATTCCTTATCTAAGGGATTTGTGTATCTGATTAAATCTTTTAAAATATATGGTATAAATATTAAAAGTGGTAGTATGTGTAATTGTTTTAAACTACAGGTAAATATAGTATATATGGTAATGATGTATGTGTAGTTACATAGTTTATCCTTAATATTTGATGTATCAGTTTGGCCCACCACTTTAATGTCTAGCTCAACGCAATATCATATAGCCTTCTAGACCATTTTTTTGTGCTTGCTTTCCGAGTAAATGAACATCTTGTGAAGAGTTCCAAGAAAGTCATAAGGATTATGTATCTCAAAGGTAAGAATGTCAAAATTAGTGTCGAGACCCTAAAAAACACCCACTAGCTTCTCGGTTGCCTGTGGGAAGATAGAAAAAAGTTAAGCGCGAAATTTGAGAAGAACGATATTTCCATCTTGGATTAGTTCTTCCGCTTGAGATATTGCATCAAATACACCATCAGATACACATCAAGTGCAACAATGTTGGATGTATATCAAGTATACATGTATCTAGTTAAGAGTTCATGTATCTGAATTAAAATTATATGTATCTATGATAAAATATACTCCATATTTAGATACACATAATTATATGTATATGCTTACTTTGTATCCGAGATACATGTTTTTGAATATAATGTATGAAATTAATACTTGATACATCAAATTAATACTAGATACACATAAAAGATACATGAATTTAAAATTAGATCAGATAAATAGATACATGAAATTAATACTAGACAAATATAAAAAATACATGAAATTAATACAATATACTTCTATGATACATATGAATGTACTTGTATGATACTCATGTATCTAAGTGTTTAGTTTGTTGTATACAAAATTAAATTAATCAAATTATATGACCAAAATGTACATATTTTTGTCTTTTATTAATAATATTAATGAATTTATTATTTCAAAAAATAATAAAATGAAATTAATTAAATATAGATATACTTCTTGATTTCCGCCTTATATTTAGAGATTTGATTAATTTAAATTTCTAGAATCAATTGTCCATGTATTCTGAAAATCCTTAATTAATCCTCTAATTAAGGAAATCAATTTCAATCAATTAATTTAAACAAATAAAATAAGTATCTTAGTTTTAAAACTCGATAGATACATGTATCTCGCACATTCAAACTCATGTATCATAAGCATGAAATATGGTAGAGGAAGTAATATTTAAAAGAGCAACTTTCACATATAGCAAACACAAAATTCATATTTGTATGCTATAGCAAAGTTTGCATAATTGCGCTCCATAGCAAACATATATATGTATAATTCACTATACATATACAAAAAAAACAATTGTATAATTCGCTATACATATACAAAGAAAGCAGTTGTATAATTCACTATACATATACAAAAGAAAGCAGTTGTATACAAAAGATCAATTGTATAAACTGTGTGTGTATAAAACGAGAAAGAGAGAAAGACAAAAGAAAACTGGACAGAGAAATATTTGTATTGTATAATTCTAAGTGTATAGGACGAAGATATATGTATTTGCATGTGTATATATAATTTTCTCTCGCTTTATATAAACAAAAGCACAATTTATACATTTCGTTTCTGTTTGTATAAGCGAGAGAGGCGAGTGAGATTTGGGAGAGTGGCGAGCGAGATCTGGGAGAGGGGAGAGAGGGGAATGAAAATATATGTATATATACAATTTCCTCTCGCTTTATACAAACACAAACGCATTTTATACATTTGTGTTTGTATAAAAGCGAGAGAGGCGAGCGAGACTGCCACCAAACGAGAATGGCGAGCGAGATTCCACCAGGGAGAGTGGCGAAAATAGCAATAGTTTGCTATAGGGTACAATTAAATCAAAGTATATTTATAGCATTTAATTTGAATTAATAGTTTGCTATTATATACAATTTTCCCTATTTGAAACTATCGAAAATCTTAGTAATTATGACCTAAACTAGTGGGATTTATTTGCCCTAAATAATAAGACTCAAGGCTTTTAAAAGAGAAACTTACATAAATCTCACTAGTTTATGCGTTAATTATTTAGATACATGTATCTCGGAATACATGAGGTCAATTCTCCTTTGGCAGTAAAAAGTTATTGACCAAAGGAGAACTACGCTGTTATTCTTCTCTTCTACTTAGTATTTTTTTTTTTACAATCTTCATCAAGCTATAGCCTGTGTGAATTGTTGAGCTGATCTTCTGTTTTATTTTGAAGTAATTCGCACAAAATATTGCATATTCTCTCTTAACGAACCCGTATATGCTAAGCACAAACCCTTCCAGGAGATCACAAGTATATATTTCTTTCACTTTTCTACTTGCACTCATGGTCCCCTTTGGTACCATGAGAAAAAACGTTCAATTAATTATTGATTTATTTATTTTAATTGGCTATCGTTGATGAAGATATATAGCTAATACTTTCTCTATCTCAATTTATGTGTGTTATAGTTATTGTGACTTCAAGAGCCAAACTTTTGCTTTATGTTTTTATCTTGGTTAAAATTAGAAGAACCAGAAAATTTATTCCCAGACAATACTCAATTGAAGCAAGATATTTTTATCTACTTATGTGTGAGATCATAAAACTAGAGATTTGTAGTTGAAGGACCATATTTTACTTTGGATCCTTTATTCCACAAATGAACTATCAATTTAGGCTCATACAAATTCTCTTCTTTCCCCAAATGTAATTTTAATCGTTTGCAGAAAAACAAAATATATCAAAGCTAAATATTATTCGTACTCACTAGGCACAACATTTGTACAATGATTTTGTTGGAATAAAACGTCTTTGCGAACGTACGTGTTGCTGTATCACATTCAAATATACTTTGTTCTATCCTATATTCCTTCCTTCATCGTATGGATTGCAATAGAAGCTTTAAATTCAGACTTTTAACCAACCGCGCCTATAAATAATAAGGCAGACGATATATATATATATATTGGTTGTGTAGCAAATTATAATAAAGAGTGCAAATAAATTAGAGGGCTAATCTCATTTGGCAGACAGTAAATAATGCTGAGATATATGCTTAGTTTGTAATATGCAGAATTAGTGAAGTTTGCCAAAGGAGATTTGCTCTCTAATTTTATAGTGCAACGATATCACTTCCAGAAACTTTGTAAGGATGTCTAGACGCATAATTAATAATGGTAAGTATACATTTATTTACGGAGAATTAATACATTATTAGTATGATATATGGCTATTTCATATAGTGATTCTGATTTTGATGTTCAATCTTAGCTCTTATTAGTTAGTGCTTCTTTCTTGATTTATTTTTATGAAATTTGGTGCGTTTAATATTATTTTTTAAAAATATTTTCAGAGATACAAAATGCTTTGTGCACTGGACAATTCTCAGATGTTAAAGATGATAAAAGGAGATGGTATTTCCCTCGAGGCAAGGAAGATGACTTCTCTAGACGATATTACAAAAAGAGATGTCCTTACTAGTAAGATCAATACAAATTCATTCATCATAAAAATATATAGCACGAGGCACGATAGAAAGGGAGAGAAATTATTAGGCACAACTATAGGAAGTGGTCACGAAACAATTAGAAAGAAAAACTGATTTTTTTATTTGAAGAGGATAAATTATAATTTTTGGATTCAACATTATCACCATGGTGTAGAAATTAAAAATAAAAAGTAAAAAAAGGTAAAATAAATTTATAGGGTTCGTCAATTATATGTAATGGATTTGACTGGATACTTGTATAAGAAACAAAGGAGAGATATTTAACACTCAATTAAATTGAATATAAGCATTTAATATTTGTTTTTATGTGTAACTATTGCAATGACAAATCAATTTGAATGACATGCGTACACCAAATTAACTTTTAGATTAATTAAATTTGGACGGAATAATAGAGTTAGAAGGCAAAAGGGTCATTTTTTTCCTTCAAAAAATAAAAACGGCACATTAAAAAAAAATTTAATCAAAAGGGCAAAATCGTTTCTGACAGAGCGATTTTCTTCTGATAAAAAATTGACGCCGTTCCATTAAAAGAAATATAAATCGCTACCTTAGCAGCAATTTTCTCAAAAAAAAATAAAAAATCATTATTTCTTTAAAATTGCTGCTATAGCAATATTTTTATATTAAAAAAAATTAAAAGTGAAATCGCTGCTATAGCAGCGATTTCTTGTTAAGGAATTAAAAAAAAAACATAAAGAACAAGTTTTAAATTACATAAATTTCCGGCGGCAGCCATTTAAAAAAAACAAGTTTTTTAAAGAAAAAATCGCTGCCGAGGCAGCGATTTTCAGTTTTTTTTTCTTTTTTTTCATTAAAATCGTGAAAGGGTAAAGATTTTTTGAAAAAAAGCTTTTTATGAAAATCTATGGCTTCCGTTTTAATTTTTTTAATTTTTTTTTATTAACTTCTCTGCAAAGGTAGGATTATTTTTATAAAAAAAATTAATTTCTTGAACAAAATTGCTGCTATAGCAGCGATTTTACTTGAATTGAAAAGGGGTCATAAATCCAACATGCACAACTTTCACTAAGTTTTAATTGATCTATTTACTTTTTTATAATTTTTGTATCTAATAAAACTATCAAAAAAAAGCTTTATTATTTTGACGAGATTTTTTTTTAGGAGCTTTCTCTCTTTTTGTTCTATTGATGACTTGAACCCATAATTTTAAAGTTGAGGGGTTGGGGTATTGATCATCTGAGCAACCTCCGCATGAGTCAATTTGAGTTATATAACGTAATAGATAGATGAAGTTTTTATGAGCTAATTAATTTGATACCGCTAGTTATATTTACCTATTTTGATCGCAAATGTTAATACAATTATATACTTCCACCGTGTGAATAGTCCTAAAGGATACGCTTGACTATATATCACATGAACAAATGCATTGATATCTCACATCACTTTCAGAAGAAAACTTTTTCTAAAAAAACAACTAAAGTCTTCGAAAGAATAATAATACAAACCTTTATTAAGTATGATTTCTGATAATGGCAGACCGATTTTAATACTTGTGTGGTCGTGTCATGTTGTTATTATATAAACACCCATCTCTTTCTTCTACCTTCCTTATCCCAACTGTGGTTGGTTGTAGCATTTAATATATACTGTACTTCATTTTAATATGAGAGTTTTAAATTTGGCGTGAATGATTAGTTTCATTCTTAAATCATTGATAATTTTAAAAATATTCTCTAATTGATAGATTGAACTTAAATGCATCCTTGATCTGTCACATGATACGACAAGTGGTCTCAAACTCTTGTAGGAGCGTGAAACTCTTAATAAAGAATCAAGTGAAGTGTTGAAAACTCCTCTAAACTTGGAGAGAATTTAAGGGTGTATTTCATCCATGTGACAAAGATCATGAGTGTATTTAAGTTCAGCTAATCAAGTAAATGGGTGTTTTAAGGTTGTCAATAGTTCATCGATGAAATTAATAATTCGCATCAAGTTTAGAGGTGTTTTCAATATTTCTCTCTTTTAATCTCAACAAAAATAGGAGTACTAAAATCGGAGACAGAGCCATATTATAATAATTTTAAAAAAAATAGTTTTTTCTTCATATACTTACTTTTTTTAATTTTAAATTCTCTCTTGCGGAAAATTTTAACTTTGCCATGCTTATACCAACTACCAACACTGCTTTGACTGTGTGGGAACATAATAAGATAATTCATTACTTTTCTGTTGCCGCATGGAAAACATGCATCCTCTAAAGTGCTTTAAATTAGCTTAAACCAATTTTTACTTGAAAAAACTTTCATAAGCCTAAAGAATAATTTCATATCCTTGAATACATTTCTAAATCTTTTTCATGTTTATGACGTTTTAATTCTATGGAACTTACTCCTCAATCCTCATGTGTTGGGGCATACGTCTTATGTTCGATGTTAAATAAAATAAAAATGTCTCACATTATATTCTCACCTCTTAAAACACTGCTATAAAATACGACTTATATATATAAATATAGGGAAAATATACCCTAACATAATATTTGATGTATGAGTTTTAATTGATTTATTTGCACAATTTTCACTAAGTTTTAATTGATTTATTTGCTTTTTTATAATTTTTGTGTCTAATAAAACTATCAAAAAAAACTTTATTATTTTGATAAGTTTTTTTCCTAGGAGCTTTCACACTTTTTGTTCTCTTGATGACTTGACCCGTAATTTTAAAGTTGAGGGGTTGGGGTATTGATCATCTGAGCAACCTCCGCATGAGTCAATTTGAATTATATAACGTAATAGATAGATGAAGTTTTTATGAGCTAATTAAAAATGAATTTAAATGATAGTCTCTCCGTAAAAATTGATATTACTGGATTAAAGCACACAACTCATGGTATAAATTGTATGCGTCATCTTTATTAAAAAAATTGGGCTCTACTTCCACCGTGTGAATAATCCTAAAGGATACGCTTGACTAGGAGTGTATATGATCGGGTTGGTTTGAATTTTTTAAATATCAAATCAAATTATTTGTGTAAATTTTTTTAATTTATAAATCAAACCAAATTAATAAAATTCGGATTTTTTCGGGTTTTTCAACCTCGGGTTGGTTAGGATTTTCAAATACCAAACCAAACCATTGTGTCAAATTTTTAAATTTATAAATCAAACCAAACTAATAAACCTCGAATTTTTTCGGAAAAGTTTGCATACAAACATATAATTAACTTGTGCTCCAAATATTTCTTTAGTCTAACCAAAATACAATTATCTAAGGTGTTTCTTAAGAAAATAACGCAAAATATGAGATGAGTACTGATGACACTAAAATATTCAATAAAAAATAATAATGAAATCATCATATAAAATAAATATTGCAAAGTCATAATGAAGATGATCAATTTAAAAGTACTAAATCATGCTAAAATAAGTTTAATAAGTATTAGTTACATTACAAAATATTTAAGAATAATTAAAATTAAATTATGCATTTTAATTGTCTAAACCAATGTAAAACTAAAGAACAAATATTCAATATTATTGTCATTCTTAGTGTTGAATTGATTTTCTTTTTGCATTAGTATTAATTTGATTTTGATTTAAATTTTATTATAATTA
>JAJOOO010020741.1:0-12401 GCA_029582685.1 Solanum piurae
AAATCCTTGGTCCGGCATCTAGAGAATTTCACCCTGCACCTTGGTCCGGCTACGTGTGTATAATTTACTAACCCTTACCTTTACCTCATATTAGACATCACATCGATGTTTGACTTAGTTATTACTTCGCACCCATCGACACTAGACTATTAGATAGTATCACACTAAATCTATGTTGATAATTCTTTACTTGTTGATTACTTCCTTGGTCCGGCAAGTAGCAACAAGACGAGTTCTAACGTTGTGCACTGTTAAAAAGACTTTTAAACGAAAGAATTATCAATGCATGCAAAACACTATTCAAGAATTGCTTATTTACTATTCATACTTTATTAATCGCTCATGGTTTCCACAACCCTAGTTGTGGAGTTTAGTTATCCATGATGAACACAATTCATTGTTTTAGATGAAAGAATTATGAGCTTACGTAATTGAGAATAACAAACCCGGAATTTTCACCTTGAATTTCAAAATAAAGATCACCAAAACGTGCTTAGAAAATTAAGAATTGCTAAAGTTGCAACTTTTTTTCCCAAGCCAAAAACTAGAATCAAAATAATAAAGTCTAACCCCCAAAAACGAGGTTTACATGCCCTATTTATAGAAAACAAGTCCTAAATTAAAATGGAAACAAAATAAGAAAAGTTTGTTCAGGCACGCGTCTTCATTCCACGATACTGACTCACGGACCGTCAATGGATCTACGGTCCGTGAGTCCCTTCCGTCAGCCAGGACTTGGAAAATATTTTAGCTTCCAAAAATCAGCTTCTCTGAAGCAAACGACGGAAGACCAGTACGAACCGTAGATCAATCTACGGTCCATCGATCCCTCTCCGTAGCTCCATACTTAGAATTCTCCAAAAATCAGGTACTGGAACCCTCGCAGTCACATTCTACGGTTCAACAGTACGGTCTGAAGATCAATCTACGGACCGTCAATGACCACCGTGGTTCCACACTTAGTCATATTTACCTGATTTGTCTTCCATGCCTTGCCTGCTGATCTACGATCACCATCTACGGAGCGTCAACGGACCTACGTTCCGTAGATCATCTCTGTAGATGACCTTTTCTGCATTTCTTTCAGTTGTCTCTTTACTTTCGCGCCTAAACATCTTTCCTACAAAACATGATAAAAACACATAAAAACCAATACAAAAAGTCCCTAGACACACACAACTCTTAAGTGAAATGTATTAAAAATACCGTAAACTCACGGTATATCAACACCCTCAAATTAAATTCGTTGTTTGTCCTCAATCGACACATTAAGACTCTAAACGACACTTGTATGAAGCAAGCAATTTAAACACAAGCAATCACATGGCTCTCTGTCCCAACTCTCTTTTCGGATGCAAAATCTATTCTCTTAGACTCAACATGCTAATTTATGCGGATCAAAATATGACAAAGATCGACCAACCAACACATAACATACACTGTTTCACTATCACCAATGTACCAACTTTTTGACAATGTAACTAGTGCCCTTACTTCAAACGAAATCCTTTTTTCACACAAAGAATATGAACTTGAGTACAAGGATTCATTCAACACTCACACTCAGAATTAACTTCAAGTATAGTTAGTGCTCAATACCATAGGCTTGCCCTTATTTTCACTGCTTAGACTCTCTCAAACTAGATTCCAGGATCACTATAGGACTTTGTTGGCTTGTAACGTAGGCTCAGGGTCAGGTGTGGTACATTTGGGTACTTCTTAGTGACTTTCTGCCCTCCTTGACATTACACTAGGCTTTCAACCTCTTTTTGCCCTATTTTTGCCATCCTATCATTTTACCTTCTTTCCCTTGATTTTCTTCAACCATGGATGTGACTTTAGCCTTTGTAGCTCTTTACTTTTCACTTTCCTCTTTTTCTTGCATTTTATTCTTTTCTTTAGCTTTGAACAAGTCATATCCTTTCCTCTCTATTCTTTTTTCTCTTCTTAAACATCAAACTCTTTTCATACCCATTTTTCTTTTGGTTTCCTCTTTCATAGCCACCCTCAACTTATGGATTTTCCATTGGTTGAGGTGCACAATACCCGATGTCGGATCAGGGCCAAGATTGAAGTTAATCTTTACATTAGCCACCCTCAACTTAGGCTTTTGGCCTAAATCGAGGTGCACATGTCCAAGGAGGGGCAGAGGCCAACATAGTAGATTATGGGAAGGTGAGTTAAGGGTTTAGAAAGAAATGGTCTAATTTAGGCTCAAAGCATTTGGATCAAAGGGAGCATTTATTCATTTGGTTGGATTCTTCTTTTAGGCAATTTGTGGACTTTTCAGAACAAGGGCCTATGATCACTTCCTAGCCTCTAGAGTAGATTGTCTTAGCAGGACTAACCGGGCAAGTTCTAGATTGGCACAAAAGCTGTTTGAATAGTCAACTATTCTCACACATTCTTGGCACATAGTTTCATTATCAGATTATCAGATTACCCAGTTCAAGTTTTAGCTTAAGTCATGCCATCAAGTTTATTCATTATCATGTCATACTCATAGCCAACACATTCAACTTATCTTAGCCTACAAATTTTAGCACACATCACAAATTTTGGACGGGTATCATTTTTCATAAGCAATCATACTTCATTCTTTTTCATGCTTCTACACATACGATCCTAACACATGCCGGTTCAACAGAAATTACAGTCTCTTGGGGAAAAAGAACACAGGCAAGAAAACCCCAAGAGAGGATTTATGAGTTGGGTTACTCAGACTTCACCCTATCACTCACAATCCATTTACCCCATCCCCAACAAAAAATAGATGCGATTGTCCTCAATGCATACAAAAATAGTAAAAGATAATGGATTGGGTGAAGCAAACCTGTGGAGAATAGTGCTGAAGACTCATCAACCAGCAGGTGGGTCCAATTTCCCGGAGCCTGCTGGATCAACACTCGGGTCACCCTCAGTAGTGCTCGCATCAACAAGGACAACACCGTCAGTAGTGCTATCCGCCACTCTAACTACACCATTAGTGGTGCTCACATCGTCCCTCACAACAGGTGGGACCTCTATATTTAGGGTGGAACATGATGCCCCCGCAACACTCTCACGCACCCTCTGCTGGTGCAACTCTTCATCTAAAATCGACGCCTTCCTAGCCTCCTTCTCCTGCCTACGCTGTCTCTTTTAGGCTTTTTCCTCCTCAGTGCGGCTAGAACGATGCCACTTACCTTTGGTAAGTGCAGTCTCGGGCTCCTTCTCGGCGGTCCCACTAAATAAAATATCCAACACCATATCATCAATCAACGCAGTAGGTACAACCTGATGCTTAACTGCAGGGGTGGCAAGAATGGCATCAACGTCGGCCCAGAGACTAGCCAACTCTACCCGAATGGAGGAAAGATCAGTGGTCGGGATCGGTCGCTCGAGGACTCTCAATTCAAAGGCATCGAGGCGCTTATTAACGGCATGGACCTTCCGGTCCATCATGCTCTCCATTTTTTGCTCTATTCACGCCTCAGACTCGGCTATCGACTTTTTCATCCAAGGCTGGATGTGGTGTAGCAGCGTGGCCATTTGAGCCTCTAATTTCTGTACTCTGGCCAACGGGACAACAGTAGCTCCTGACGATGATGTGGACCTGGATGAGTTAGGATCCCTGCTAGTGACCTGAGAAGAGGAGGCCGAGACAGTATCGGTGTGGCCTGGTATAATGGGATCACCGCCCTGTGCCTGCTCCACCAGTTCTGTAAGATCTGTGCCCAAGGGAGGCACCTCAACCTGGGGCTCTCGGCGTGGTTGCGCCATATTTGCCTCATCTCGAATGAGGCCTATATCCAAAGTCCTAGTAGGGTGGATCAACCTATCACAGTGCCAGATCGACACTACAGAGTCCCTGGACAACTAAAAAATCAAACATGGAAAGGGGTAAGTAGTGGAGAACTTGAACGCCCTCTCGTGAATCTCTGTCAGCAGCATGCGACTAAAGTCAATCTCCAATCCTGCTACTAATGCTACAACCATGACGGCTCTGTCCCATGTGAGTTGGTTGTCAGCTTTTGTAGGCGACACCCTGTTGCGCACCAACAACCAGAAGAACTTGGCCACAAAATTTAATGTGGCCTTTCAGATACCCAACCGTGGTGCGGTGACCCACTTTGCTCGCTCTACATCTGCAGCAATGTGTTTAGCCAACCATAGTGTGACATCCTCCCACTGCTCAGCATTTCTCTGGAAAGCGCCGCCCCTCACAATATCCCATCAATAATCAAACTCTGCTGTGTTCAGTGGCCAAGAGTGACCGGTGGTAGGGCCATCGAGAAATCGGCTGATGGTGGCATGTGATATGTCCACCGGACAACCTCAAACCATAGTGGAAGTGAGAGGGTCCTGGGCTGTGGGCTTGGACCGCTTGGAAATCGAACCTCGGAGAGTGGCAGCATAAGAAGCATAAAACTCCCGCACAATCTCCTCGCTGTATGTCCCAGGTGCTTGGGCCATCCAGTCGCACTTGTGTAGTTTGAACAGCCGGTGTATCTCCGGTAGGGTATGCAAGCTCCCAGTGAGGACTCTGCTCTCCTAAGTGATCAATCGGGCCATCTTCTCCTTCGCGTTGAGCATCTTTGCGTCACAACATATCTGCCACTGTCCCTCAACACACCATCTATTTGGCTCGCCGGCCACTGGAGTAGGGTCATCAGTCTGTGGTGCTGGTACTGACTCCGAGCTAGTGGCCTCATCAGACGATGTAGCTTTTTCATGTGACCCTGAGCTTGTGGCGGATCCAGAACCGGAGCCGGAAGCATGGGCAGGCTCAGAGCCGGAAGCAGAGGCGGACACTGAGCTAGAAGTAGAAACAGCCTTAGAACCGGAAACAGAACCAGCCGATGACCCAATCAGTGTGTTCTCCTCATCAGACTGGGAGACAGTGCCTACGTCGGTGACCACCTACCGGGATGCATTCCGAGTAGCTCGAGGTGCAGTAGGGGATATCCTCGTGGCCGGTGGAACATATGTTGGATCCTTTTCTGCGTCCGTGTCTTCATCAATCAGCCTAAAAGTAGGCTGCACATATTTTGATTTGCCCCCTTTAAGAGTAGGTCACTTGCTTCTTAGGCGCCATGATACATGTGGATGTGTAATTAGTACCAAAATAAACTCAGAGCACACTCGAAAATATTTTAGAACTAAGAACGAACAAAAATGAAAAAATAATAATTCAGACAGTGGCTTCAGTGGCCACCTATGGTGGGCATCTACGATCCGTAGGCTGACCTACGGTCTGTGGATCCCTTCCATAGTTTAGAGGTACCAAGAAGTTGGTCTCTAATGGGAACCACAGATGTGCAGAACGGTCCGTAGATTGATCTACGAATTGTAGTCCACTTCCGTGGTTCCAGACTTGGTGAAATTTTCACGTGCCACCAACCACAGACCTAATCTACGGTCCATAGACGGGGTCTCATCATGAGATCTGTGCCAGGTTTCAGGCCTCTTTCATATTGACCCTAATATGACCAATTTCAACAATATCATCTAATCTAATCATGCATTTCAAAAGAATTTATGCTAGTTCGTCATTCGAAAGGTTCCAATTACTAATTTCACAGGAATTGCACAAAAAAATGAGGAACCCTAAGTCGAAACTTGCATTTAGACTATCATTTCGACAAGTTTAACACACTACCAAGGCAACACAATCACAATCTATCGTCCCAACAGTGTTAGCACTTAAATTTTAGCATGCAAGTACATACACTTAATTACCCAAGGTCAAGACCCGACTCCCGACTTCTTATATTCAATCTATGAACTGAAATTCAAAGTGAGGAGAAAGTCTAATACCTTACAAGCAGTGGGAGTGGGGTGATTGTGTGATGACTCGACGCTTTCGATACCAAAACTTTTCCCTTACGCACCGAACCCGTACACCGGACCTCGTGGGGAGTTTTGGAGATGAGTGGAGTTTTGGAGAGAAAGGGAATTTAGGATTTTGGGGAAAAGAAAGGGAAGATTAAATGGGGAGTTATGGAGTGATTTAAGGAGTTTGGGGAGTTTAGAAACGGTTTGGGAGTAAATGGAGGGAAGTGGGAGTGATTTAAAATTGGGGGATTTTAAATAGGAGGGGTCCGGGTCGGGTTAGGCAGGACTAGGGTTGGGACACACGAGACCCCGTCTACGGTCCGTGGGTCAATATACGGTCCGTAGATGAGAACCGTAGATCACATTTATATTTTAAGTTCAGCAACCTTACCTGGGATCTACCGACACCATTCACAGTCCGTTGAATAAACTACAGACCGTCGATGGGGTTCGTAGACCTCTGCACCAGACCTTTTTCTGCAGATTTTGCTTTTCATCCCTGCACATGTGGCACCCATTAGGCCTTTCTTTTTATATTTTCTGGACACTTTTTAGACACAGACCCTATGCTAATTCTAGCCAACACTAGTACAAAACTTAAACACCTATCCAAATTAATACATAGAATCAACTAAACAAAGAATACTACTAGATGGAAAACAAAAACCTATCGTTGCCTAGATTATACATCTTGGGTTGCCTCCCAAGCAGCGCTTGATTTAATGTCGCGGTACGACGCATGCCTCTTGATTACTCAGACTTCATCAAGATGATAGGCCTCAACAACTACTTGCACACTTTCTGCGTTTCCCAGATAGATCTTGATCCTTTGCCCATTAACCATGAACCTTGTTCCTTCACTGTTCTCAAGCTCAACCGCTCCATGGGGGAGCACTTTTTTGAGCAAAAATGGCCCGGTCCATTTGGATTTGAGTTTGCCCGGAAAACAAGCGCAACCTAGAGTTGAATAGAAGCACAAGATCACCCACAACAAATTCTCGCTTTTCAATTCT
Source organism: Solanum piurae (assembly GCA_029582685.1). Lineage (NCBI taxonomy): Eukaryota > Viridiplantae > Streptophyta > Magnoliopsida > Solanales > Solanaceae > Solanum > Solanum piurae. The sequence goes on from JAJOOO010020741.1 coordinate 6,831, forward strand.
TTGATCATGATACCTCTTCATTTTCTCTTTGTACAAGACCGAACTTTCATAAGCTTCTAGGAGAAACTCATCAAGCATATTCAAGTCATTCAGTCTTTGATTAGATGCAGCACCCCAATCCAAATTTAGCTTCTTCATCGCCCACAAAGCCTTATGCTCTAGCTCTACCGGTAAATGGCAAGACTTCCCATATACTAGTTGGTAAGGAGACATACCTATGGGAGTCTTGTATGCAGTGCGATAGGCCCATAGAGCATCATCAAGATTCCTTGACTAATCCGTTCTATTAGCATTCACAGTCTTCGGCAAAATCTGTTTGATCTCTATGTTGGACACTTCAACTTGCCCAATAGTCTGCGGATGGTAAGGAGTGGCTATATTGTGGCAGACACCATATTTCTCAAGTAGCGCCTTGAACAACTTTTTACAAAAGTGGGAACCTCCGTCACTGATAATCGCCCTCGGTGTACCAAATCTGGAGAATATATTCTATTTCAAGAATGCGGTGACACTTTTACCTTCATTGTTGTGGAGCGCAACTGCTTTCACCCACTTCGATACATAATCGACCGCAACAAGATTATACTTCATCCCATGTGAACTCACAAATGGACCCATAAAATCAATGCCCCATACATCAAACCACTCTATCACCAATATAGGATTCATAGGAAGCTCTTGCCTCTTTAAAATCCCTCATTCTCTTTGGCAACTATCACAAGACTTGGCGAAATCATGAGCATCTTGGTGGATGGTAGGCCAGTAGTACCCACACTGCAAAATCTTATGCACAGTTCGAGTACCACTATGATGCCCACCAACAGGCGAAGAATGACATGCTTCAAGTACACTCAACATCTCAACTTCGGGCACACAACGACGAATAATCCCATCAGCACAACTACGATACAAGTAAGGCTCATCCTAAAAGAATTTTTTCACATCATGCATCAACTTTTTCCTTTGGTGAAAAGACAAATCCGGGGGCACCAAATCGCTTGCCAAATAATTAGCAAAGTCTGCGAACCAAGGAATCAGATCATGAGAAGCAGCCAATACCTGTTCGTCTGGAAAAACATCATTAATTTCATCCCTATCACCAAGCTTTAGCAGCCTCTTCCTCTAATCTGGACAAGTGATCAACAACTTGATTTTTGGTCCCCTTTTTATCTTTTACCACAAAATCAAAATGTTGCAGCAACAATACCCATCTAATCAACCTCGGTTTTTCATCCTTATTCGTCATTAAATACCTCAATGCAAAATGGTTAGTATGCACTATGACCTTAGTACCAAGAAAGCAGGATCAAAATTTCTCGAATGCGAAAACTACTGCAAGAAGTTCTTGTTCAGTCACAATATAATTCTTCTGGGAAACATTTAGAGCTTTGCTAGCATAGTAAATAGGGTGAAATTTTTCTCTCTCCTCTGTCCTAACACTACACCAAGCGCCACTCCACTCGCATCGCACATTACCTCAAACGGTTGTCCCCAATCTGGTGAAGTAATGATAGGTGCAGTAACCAACTTCTCCTTTAACTCTCCAAATGCTCTCAGACAAGCATCATCAAAATCAAACTTATAATCCTTTTCGAGCAGTTTGCACAATGGATGTGCAATTTTAGAGAAGTCCTTGATGAACCTCCTATAGAAACCTGCAGGCCCAAGAAAACTTCTAACACCTTTTACAGAGATAGGTGGTGGAAGATTTTCTATTACCTCTACTTTTTCTCTATCAATCTCAATTCCCTTCTCAGAAATCCGATGACCCAGAACTATCCCTTCTTTTACCATAAAGTTGCACTTCTCCCAACTTAGCACCAGATTGTAGTCTTCACACCTTTTAAACAACTTAGCTAGATGATCCAGACATCGTTCAAAAGAGTCACCCACTACAGAGAAATCATCCATGAACACTTCAATAATGTCCTCCACCATATCAAAATATATCGACATCATACATCGCTGAAAGGTCGCTGGAGCATTGCACAACCGAAATGGCATCCGTTTGAAAGTAAACGTCCTATAAGGGTAAGTGAATGTGGTCTTCCCTTGGTCTTCCGGAGCTATAAAAATCTGATTGTAGCTCAAATACCCATCAAGAAAATAATGTCAACCCTTGCCTGCAAGTCTATCTAACATCTGGTCCATGAATGGCATATGAAAGTGGTCCTTCTCTGTCCACACATTCAACTTTTGGTAATCCATGCAAACTCTCCATCCGGTCACGGGCCGCATTGGAACAAGATCGTTTCTCTCATTTGGAACCACAGTAATACCACCCTTCTTAGGTACACACTGCACAGGACACACCAACTACTATCTGCAATGGGATAAATAACTCCGGCATCCAGCCACTTGATGATCTCCTTTTTAACTACCTCTTACATAAGTGGATTTAATCTTCTCTGGTGCTCGATACTAGGCTTGTGATCTAGCATGAGTTGGATTTTGTGAGAACAAATACCGGGAGAAATCCTAATAATATCCACAATAGTCCACCCAATAGCTCGCTTGAACCTCTTTAACACAGTAACCAAGCATTCTACTTGTCTCGCATTTAAATCTGCCGCAATGATGACCGACAAAGTATTATCTCTACCCAAGAATACATACTTTAAATGCGGTGGTAGAGCCTTAAGCTCCAATTTTGGTGCCTCCACAATAGATGGTCTCGCTGGTGGAGACTCGCAATTCTTCATGTCTAACTCACACTTCTTTGGTTTTGACCGATATTCACACCTATTGAGTGCTGCTACCAACCCATCGTACTCTTCAATACCATCACTATCGAAATTCATCATAACTGCTGCTAGTGCTTCAACACCTAGTCGCTCTTCAATTTGTATTTCTGTTCCACTCTCAACTTTGTAATTTATAGCAGATACCATTTGGAGCTCACCACTCTGCTTCATGGACCTACAAATATTGAAAGTTGCTTCTTCATTGTTCAGTCTGAACTTCATCTTCCCCTTCTACATGTCAACCAACGCATGCCCTGTGGCAAGGAATGGTCTTCCAAGGATGATGGGAACCTAAAAATCAACCTCACAGTCAAGAATCACAAAAATTGCCAGAAAGATGAACGACTCCACTTTCACTAGCACATCATGGAGTACACCAATAGGCCTTTTCACGATTCGATCGGCCATAAGTAACCGTATCGTAGTAGGCTTTGGATCCCATAGAACCAACTTCTTATAAATAGACAATGTCATAAGGTTGATGCTAGCACCAAGATCACACAATGCCTTAGCAAAGTGTAACAACCCTATAGTACATGGAATCGTGAAAGCACCAGGATCTTCCTTCTTCTGAACAAGAGACCTTGTAGCAATAGCGCTACAATGCTGCAATCTATCATCATCTTCAAAACTCACAAACCTTTTCTTTGTTACCATATCTTTAATAAACTTTGCATACCCATGCATTTGCTCCAACGCTTCTATCAACGACACGTTGATGGAAAGCTGCTTCAACATAGTAATAAACCTGCGATATTTACCATCTTCAGTCTTTTTCACTAACCTCTGTGGAAATGGTGGTGGAGGTCTAGGTATGGGGACCACTTTCTGAGATATCTCTGCTTCTTTCTTTGTCTCATTCTCAGACTCTTCTCTAACCTCTACCACATCATCTTATTTTCTAATCTCAACATCCACCACCGACGGCATAGGTGGATCAATGGTTTGCTTACTCCCTCGAGTAGTGACTGCCATACAATGACCATCATTCTTTGGATTCTGGATGGCGTTGCTAGGAAGAGTGCCAGGTTGACGTAGGTTCACTGTAGTGGACAACTGAGTCATCTGCGTCTCTAGATGCTTTATTGATACTGCATGGGCATCAACCTTTTGATCGATACCAGACAAGTCGTTTCTCATCTCCTTCACATTCTCATCAGTTGCATCAAACTTTCTCATCATCTTCTGCATCATATCTTCAATATGCTCCATATTGCCTCCAGCTTCCCTAGTACCAAATTCCCAATTTTGAGGGGGAACATAAGCACCTACCCGATCATTTCTATTGCCATAGTTGTTCCGGTTGTAGTTGTTGTTGCGATTGAAATTCTCATCCTGGACATATTGACCCTCTCGGTTGTAATTGCCATAGTTCCAACCTTGGTTTCCTTGAACCTAGCGCTAATTGTCCGTGTTGGATCCTTGGGCGTTTGGTCGGAAACCCCCCGTTTGATCATTCACCACATAAGCATCCTCTTCATAGTAACACTCTTCAACTGGTGGTGGAGTTCTAGTCAAGTAGTTCACATCATTTACCTTTTTCGCACCTCCGCTCACATGCTTCAATACCAATCCCAACTTGGTCCTCATCTGAGCCATCTCCTCACGAATCTCATCCATAGACTGGTTGTTTGTAGCCTGAATGGAAAATATGTTTCTCCCAGTATCCGACCTCCTAGTGCTCCATGCTTTATTGTTGCGAGAGATCTTTTCCAGTTTTTCTGCAATCTGTGCATATGTGCACTCACCATATGAACCTCCAGCAATAGTATCAAGCACTGCCTTATTATTATCATCCTGACCTCAATAGAAATATTCCTTCAGCGACTCATCATCAATACGGTGATTCAAAACACCTCTTATGAATGCATTGAATCTATCCCACGAGCTACTCACAGACTCTCGAGGTAATGCCACAAAATTGTTGACCTTATCTTTGTGATTGAGTTTCTTGGACACTAGATAATATCTTGCTAAGAACACATCCTTCAGTTGTTTCCATGTATAGATTGAGTTATAAGGAAGCTCAGTGAACCATACAACAACATCGCCTGTCAGTGATAGAGGGAACACTCGCAATCCGATGACATCCATATCCAAGTCTGGTCGACCTACACAGCTCTTGCAAACCACCCTTAGCTTGGCTATGTGAGCATGTGGGTCTTCCAATGGCAACCCCGAGAACAAGCCCCTCGCTGTAAGCATCTGCATCAAGCTACTGGTCACTACAAATGTGTGCCCCGGAGGTAAAGGGGGTAGGACAAGAGGTCCGTCTCAGTCAGCAATATTGACGTTGCCCCTATAGTTGTCATGCAGTCGTAGGCCTGGTGGACCTTGCACCCTCATTGCATCTCCCAATTGATTTTCTGCTAGAATCTGGTTGTCCCCACCAACTACCCTTGGAGGTTGCAACTCAACGTCATCACCTAGATTACCTCCGATAGGATTAACTTGAACACCTTGATTGTTCATTCTTCGCAAAGTTCGGTTCAACTCTGGATCGTAAGGAGTAAGTGGTTCACCCTGGCTCCGTGTACTTGGCATACACTAGAGTTAGAACCTGAGAGAGACAAAAACAAAAAAAAGAGAGTAAAATTTGGAAATATTTGATGAAAGTTCAATAATGTAGTTAAAATTAATCTAAAATCCAAATTCCTCGGTAGCGCCGCCAAAATTTGATACGCTCAAATTACCCCTCCCTAAAGAAGCATAAGCGATCGTTATCAAGTAAAGAACCCAACTTGTAGGTTGGGGTCGATCCCACGAGGAAAATGGTTTAGACTTAACTTTAACCAACAATCATATTCGTTTAGTCAAATTACTTCCA
>JAJOOO010020742.1:0-19062 GCA_029582685.1 Solanum piurae
CTTATTGGGGACATGGACATCTCGAGGTTGATGGTCTATGTGCAGAAGGTAGAGGAAGAGAAACTGAGGGACAGAGAGGAGTTCAAGAACAAGAGAGCTAAGACAGGGAATGAGTCCGGGCAGCACAAAAGTAATGTAAACCGGTTGTCTTTCCAACAAAAACAGAAAGGACCTGCTCCATCATCTGCTAGTGCACCTGCACCTAAGAACAAGAGTGAGTACTATGGTCAAAATTCCAGAGTTAAACCTACCTATTCACAGGGTAGTGTGGCGCAAGGGGGTAGTAAGCCTCTTGTCTACGCCAAGTGTGGTAGGAACCACTCAGGTATTTTTCGTGAGGGCTTCATGGGTTGTTTCAAGTGTGGCCAGAGTGGACATTTCATGCGAGAGTGTCCAAAGAACAGACAGGGTAATGGGGGTAATAGAGCCCAGTCTTCTTCAGTTGCTCCACCAGACATGGCTGCACCTAGAGGAGCTACTTCTGGTACTGGCGGAGGAACAAACCGCTTGTATGCTATCACCAGTCGTCAAGAGCAAGAGAGCTCTCCAGATGTTGTTACTGGTATGATTCGAGTCTTTGACCTTACTGTTTATGCTTTGCTAGACCCAGGAGCGAGTTTGTCTTTTGTAACTCCTTATGTTGCTATGAATTTTGAAGTTATTCCTGAGCAACTTAGTAAACCTTCTAGTGTTTCTACACCTGTTGGTGAGTCTATTCTAGCAGAGAGAGTCTATCGTGATTGTCCCATCTTTGTCAATCACAAGAGTACCATGGATGATTTAATTGAGTTAGACATGGTAGACTTTGATGTCATTCTCGGTATGGACTGGCTTCATGCCTGTTATGCCTCAGTGGATTTTAGAACTCGAGTAGTCAAGTTTCAGTTTCCAAATGAGCCAGTCTTAGAGTGGAAAAGCAGTTCAGCAGTGCCTAAGGGTCATTTTATTTCGTACCTTAAGGCAAGGAAGTTAGTTTCTAAGGGGTGTGTATCACTTGGTCCGAGTTAATGACTCAAGTGTTGAGATACCTCCTATTCAGTCAGTTCCAGTAGTAAAAGAGTTTCCAGAAGTCTTTCCAGATGATCTTCCCGGAGTCCCTCCTAAGAGAGAGATAGACTTCGGTATAGATCTTATTCTAGATACTCGTCCTATCTCTATTCCTCCATACAGAATGGCACCAACTGAGTTGAAAGAGTTGAAAGAGCAGTTGAAAGATCTTTTAGATAAGGGATTTATTCGACCAAGTGTCTCATCTTGGGGCGCTCCGATCTTGTTTGTGAGAAAGAAAGATAGTTCCCTTAGTATGTGTATAGATTACCATCAATTGAACAAGGTTACCATGAAGAATAAGTTTCATCTTCCAAGGATTGATGATCTTTTCTATCAGCTTCAGGGTGCTTCTTGTTTTTCTAAGGTAGACCTCAGATCAGGTTACCATCAGTTAAAATTTAGGGAATGTGACATTCCAAAGATATCATTCAGGACTAGATATGGTCATTATGAGTTCTTGGTCATGTCCTTTGGTTTGACCAATGCACCAGCAGCGTTCATTGATCTTATGAACAGAGTCTTCAAACCTTATTTAGATATGTTTGTTATCATCTTAATTGATGACATACTAATCTATTCAAGGAATGAAGAAGATCATGCTAGTCATCTCAGAACAATTCTTCAGACTTTGAAAGATAATGAATTGTATGCCAAGTTCTCCAAGTGTGAATTTTGTCTTGAGTCTGTGGCATTCTTGGGCCACATAGTTTCCGGTGATGGAATTAGAGTGGATACTCAGAAAATTGAGGTAGTGCATAATTGTCCTAGACCCACATCTCCAACCGATATTAGTAGTTTCTTGGATTTAGCTAGCTACTATAGAAGGTTTGTAGAGGGGTTCTCATCTATTTCATCTCCTTTGACCAAGTTGACTCAGAAGACAGTGAAATTTAAATGGTCTAAAGCTTGTGAGAAAAGCTTTCAGGAGTTGAAAAAGAGGTTGACTACTGCCCCAGTTTTGACCTTACCAGAAGGTACTCAGGGTTTTGTGGTGTATTGTGATGCATCCAGAGTTGATTTGGGTAGTGTGTTAATGCAGAATGCCAAGGTGATAGCTTATGCCTCCAGACAGTTGAAGGTTCATGAGAAGAATTATCCAACCCATGACTTAGAGTTGGTTGTTGTAGTATTCGCTTTGAAGATATGGCGTCATTACTTGTATGGTGTGCATGTTGATGTATTCACTGATCACAAGAGTCTTCAATATGTGTTTACTCAGAAAGAGCTTAATCTCAGACAGAGGAGGTGGTTAGAATTACTCAAGGATTATGATATGAGTATTCTTTACCACCCAGGTAAGGCTAATGTTGTTGCTGATGCCTTGAGTAGGTTGTCTATGGGTAGTACTGCCCATGTTGATGAAGAAAAGAGAGAGTTAGCGAAGGATGTGCATAGACTTGCACGCTTAGGAGTTCGACTTTGGATTCCACAGAAGGAGGAATAGTGGTGACGAACGGGGCTGAATCATCACTAGTGGCAGAAGTTAAAGAAAAGCAAGACCAAAATCCTATTTTGCTTGAATTGAAGGAAAATGTTCATAAGTAAAAAGTATTAGTGTTTGAACAAGGGGAAGATGTGTATTGAGATATCAAGGTAGATTGTGTGTACCTATGGTGGATGGACTACAAGAGAGGATCATGGAGGAAGCTCATAGCTCCAAATATTCCATTCATTTGGGTTCCACAAAAATGTATCGTTACTTGAGAGAGGTTTATTGGTGGAATGGCATGAAGAAGGGCATTGTTGAATTTGTCGCTAAGTGTCCAAATTGCCAACAAGTGAAAGTTGAGCACCAAAGACCCGGTGGTTTGGCGCAGAATATAGAACTTCCCAAATGGAAGTGGGAGATGATTAATATGGACTTCATCACAGGTTTACTAAGGTCTCGCAGGCAGTATGATTCTATTTGGGTGATTGTCGATAGAATGACGAAGTCAACCCACTTTCTGCTGGTAAAGACTACCCATTCAACAGAATCTTATGCCAGGTTATATATTCAGGAGGTGGTAAGACTTCATGGAGTCCCAATCTCCATTATTTTATATAGAGGTGCACAATTTATTGCACAGTTCTGGAAGTCTTTTCAGAAAGGCTTGGGTTCAAAGGTGAACTTAAGTACTGCCTTTCATCCTCAGACTGATGGGCAAGAATAACACACTATTCAGACTTTAGAAGATATGCTGAGGGATTGTGTGATTGATTTCAAAGGGAATTGGGATGATCACCTACCTCTCATAGAGTTTGCTTACAACAACAGTTACCACTCTAGCATCCAAATGGCTCCTTATGAAGCTCTTTATGGGAGAAGATGAAGATCTCCTATTGGATGATTTGAAGTTGGTGAAGCAGGGTTGATAGGACCAGATTTAGTTCATCAAGCTATGGAAAAGGTGAAGGTAATTAAAGAGAGGTTGAAAACGGCACAGAGTCATCCAAAATCCTACACTTATGTTAGGAGAACGGCGTTAGAGTTCGATGTAGATGATTGGGTATATTTGAAGGTTTCACCCATGAAGGGTGTTATGAGGTTTGGTAAGAAAGGGAAGCTTAGTCCTCGGTATATTGGACCTTATCGCATAGTCAAGAGAATTGGCAAGGTAGCTTATGAGTTAGAGCTACCGCAAGAGTTAGCAGTAGTGCATCCGGTATTTCACATCTCTATGTTAAAGAAGTGCATGGGAGATCCTTCATTGATCATATCAACTGAAAATATTGAGATCAAGGATAGCTTATCTTATGCAGAGATTCTGGTTCAGATTTTAGATCGTCAAGTTCGCAAGTTGAGAACAAAGGAGGTCGCATCAGTCAAAGTCCTTTGGAGGAACCAATTTGTTGAAGAAGCTACTTGGGAAGCTGAAGAGAATATGAATAAGAGATATCCACATCTCTTTGAATCCGGACAAAATGCAGATCAAGGTACTAATTCTCTTCTTAGTACTATCTAAATTAAGAGTAAGCATGTTGTTACTTGTTTTGCTTGTTGGGTGTTGAACTTGATGTTGTTACCCTTAGCTTAGTGAAATAAAGCTCATTCGAGGACGAATGTTCCCAAGGGGGAGATATTGTAACATCTCGCACCTAGAAACAACTAGAAAGAGTTAAAAATCTGAAAATATTGATTTTTGGAAAGATAAAGGAAATCTGGAAAATTATGTCTAAGTTAAGAAAGTCAGTTTTGTTCATTTTCAAATGACCATAACTCCTAGATCAGGATGAATTAGGAGTATTTCTTAGTATGGTTGGAAATCCCTTGGGAATATCTTTCCAATGCCGCCGAGTTTGCATGATTTCGACATCGTATGAGTGAGATATGCATTTCGGAAGTTAGGCTATTGGATTGAAGAAGGTCCCAATCCGGATTTAGGGATGGGCAAAGTAGTCTTTTCTCTAATTAATTTCCTAATTCGTTTTTAGGGACTTATTGGGGTAAAAACATGACTTAGTCAGTTTGGAGAATTGAGAAATACGCTTAGGGCTAGGAGAAGAGAGAAAAGAAGAAAGAAAGGGAGAAAAGCCAAGATTTCGCCAAGAACGTAAAGCTTGCGAGTGGAATTCGTCGGGGGTGATCCCTATTAAGGTCTGTGAGATCTTTTCGTGTTGGGTTAGTTCACCCACACACCAACTTGTTTCAATTCAGCGATTTAGAGTTGTTTACATGTTAAGAAGTGAAGTTCTTGAAGAACAATTGTCAAAATTCTTGTTGGTTGAGTTGTTGATGCTTGGGGGTTGATTTGATTCAAGTTCCGGGCTGTTTTTTGGGTTAGATTGGTTGTTATGGAGGGTACAATTGATCCTAAGTGTTTGGGGAAAAAAACTAGAGAAGATTGGAGGGTTTAGAGATGAAAAACGAAGAAGGTGGTTGCGCGTCGCGCTCTTGATCCCAGATTTTGAAAATTTCTGCATCGCGTCGCGGAGCTGACACGAGGTGTTCTGCCTCAAAAGACATTTTTGGAAACCAAAATTTAATTATGCCTCCGCTTCGCGGACCCAGCTTCGTATTTTGGTTTTCGGTGTTTTCTCATGTTTAGCTATCTAAAATCATTCTTAAACAACATGAGATCTTTCCAATCACAAATCTTAATCCTTGAACCCATAATTCAATTCAAGGATCAGTTAAGAGCCTAGTCAAGATCAATTAAGAGCCTAGTCAAGATCAGTTAAGAGTCAAAGTCAAAGAAGTTAAGAGTCAAGTCTAGAAGTTAAGAAGCAAGTCAAAGCAAAGTTTCTTAAAGTTTTCAAGAGTCTTTATTAAAAGTTTTAACTTCGTTTTAAGGCTCAAGTTTCAAGTAAAGTAAAGAGTAAAGAGTTGAGTTCATTTCTCAAAAGTTATTAGGGAAGTAAGTATTCCCAAAGAAGTTTAAAAGAAATTTTTTCACATTTAAACAAGGTTGGAAACTGAGATTTCCAAAGACCCTTCGGGCTAGTTTTTCAGAAAAGAGTAATCACTTTCTAAATGAAGCAAGAAGGGAAACTTTAATTTCCAAGATAGCCTTTGAGCTAAGTTTTGAGCACTAATCTCAAATCACAGAGGAAATATGTTTTAAAAACATAAGAGCCAATACATTTTTTTTGGGAGTAGGATTGAGTACCGAATTGGGGGAGCGTTCAAAGAACCCACAACCCCCATAGAACCATGTAGCCATCATGGGTAGAAGAGGTTCATAATTTTTATATGAATCCTTTTCAAATTAGACTAGTGGATTCATTAGGCAGTTCAGGTTCTATACTTTTGGCCGGGTATAGAATGCTCTAGCAGCGTGAGGTCGATCGTTGTATCATCACTACAACTCTTATGTGATGGTTGTCGGTTAAAGAAACTCCCACATAAGTTATTGTATTTTTATATACATCAGTTCATTTGTATTTCTATATACATCTCAGATTTATTGTATCTTTGCATACACACAGAATTATCGCATGTTTTTGAACAACTTTTCTTTATATTGCACTTGTTTTAAATTGCTCTATATTGAAATGAGTCAGTCAGGTTGAGTTGAGTTGAGCTAGGTAAGTTCTTCAGTTTCGTTCAGATCTCTTCTCTGGCCTATGTTGTTTAGCATTCCAACTCGCATACTCGTACATTCAATGTACTGATGCCAGTTGGACTGCATCGTCTTATCATGCAGATTCAGGTAACCAGGATCAATACCCAGCACCTCGTTGATCCAGCTGAGCAACTCAGAGTAAGTGGTGAGCCTCCTTGCATTCCGGAGGACTCTTTTATTCGCTTTCTAGTTTAGTTCATTAGGATGTTGTGGGGTTTGTCCCAACATCCATCTCAGTTGTTTTAAAGGCTTCATAGACAGTTAGACAGTTAGACAGTTAGTAGTTCAGTAGTCTTTACATTATTCATTCAGATGTTGTTTATAGACTAAGTTGCCATTTTGGCTAAGATGTTATTTCTTTAAGTTATTGTTTAAACTTATTATGCTGAGTAATTCTTCCGCTGAGTTCAGAAAGCCAGGCCAAGGGTTCTCTTGGGACCAGCAATGGTCTTTGAGTGCCGGCCATGTCCAGGGTGTAGGCTCGAGGCGTGACAAGTAGCTCCCACAGTTCAGTCAAATTCTATTGCATTGACCATTTATCAGTATATCCAATATTCAGTTGCAACATGTTATAAATTGGTCACTGCATTCAATTAGCTCAACATTCAGTATCTATATCATGTTCATATTATATCATTGCTTATTTGGTTTGTTCAATTATATGTTATTTCAACTTTATTCTATCATGCATGCTCAGTACCTTTCAAGTACTGACGCATATTCTGCGCTACATCTTCTCGTGATGTAGGTTTAGGTTCTCAGTATCCAGATCACGCTTAGATCACTTCCCGATCGTCTGTTCAATAGCATCAGTGGTGAGTCCTCATTCTTCGAGGACCAGTGACATGTTTATCTTTTTAGTACTTTTAGTCCTTTAGTTTTAGTTTTGCTAGATGTAGTTGGGGAATGTCCCAACATTTCTAGTCAGTTTAGAGGCTTATTTCAGACATAGTTAGATTCAGCTTAGAATTGAGTTAATATCTTTTTTGTACTAAACTCATCAGTTTACATATATCTCAGTTATAGTATATGGGTATTCCCGATTTTTTCATTTTATTTATGATTATAGCTTCCGCATCAGTTTATTATTCAACTTATTTTTAGTATGCTCATGATCATGCTAGCAAGGTTAGCTTGGCATCACTTGTGGTCCTAGGTCCCGTGTCTGCGTCTCAGGGGTTGCTCGGGGCGTGACAAATTCAGTGGCCAAGAGGCAAGATTCCCAATAGTAAATATATATTTTGTTCAACATAAAAAACCTGGCATATCAACAATTCTAACAGGATGTAAAAATCCCAAAACTACAATCTAAAGTGTAATTTGGGTGTATTAGTAATTTAAAGGATCAATGGTTTCAAACCAATAATTATAAGACATTATTATTCTAAGTATAGAATCCTCCTATTTTTCCATCATGTATGCTTCTTGATGACGATCGAATGATCTTCTAATCATCTTAGAGGGATCGCTTGTTGAGTGAGAATATTAGACAAATTTCTCCAATGTTACTAGGATCAGCTTTGTTAATTGTCAGCTAGATTTGTCCCTAAAAGACTATTAAATATATATTTTGTTCAACTTTGAAAAATCCAGTATAAATATATATTTTGTAATAATGCCAGTTGAAGTTTGTATTAGTTTAATTTTTGTTGTAGTATAAATTTATTTGTTTTTGTTAACAATTTCTCTTGTGATGTAGATATATGTTTATTAATATCTTTTCGCAAAATTATTAAACTTCTCAAGAGTTAGAGAATTGTCACGATTTGTTTTTTGATGCTCATGCCAAAAAATGACTTTATTAATCGATGCTACTTATGTTATTTAGATTGTTAGGTTCTTTTTTAAAAAAAAATCACAACCAATGTGAAAATATGTGAATAGATATGAATCTTTTAAAATTTATCATTAACAAAATAAATTTTATATTTAGTAATATGGAATAAACATTTTCATTTTGTTTCTCCACTAAATTAAAATCTAATACCTATAAAAAATAGTAACATTAATTAAAAGTCCTATTTATTTATGTAAGTATAAAATTTATTAGAAATTCATTTATTGGACATTAATTCTTTAGTTATAACATTATAAATTCTCTTAGTTATTACAAATTATTGCAAATGGTATTCACACTCTATTACACTCTTTAGTTATAATATTGTGAATTTTTATAGTTATTACATTAATTATTTCTATCTTTCATCTTTCCTTATATTAATTTTTTACCAATAATTTTTCATATTATTATACTGCCCCTATATATGTGATAAAATGGTGTTTGTTATTTTTCCTTGGATGAATCATGCTTGGTTGAATAAATTAAAAAGTGTTTACAAGTATATGAATTATATCTTTGTTGGGTGTAAGATAAACATGTGATTATATATATGATTTCACTGATAGATGATACTCTTTAATTTTAATTTTTAGTTTTTTCGGTAAAAAAAAGGAAACCTTTCTCACTTAATATGGACAGTCAGGTAACCATCTTTGATTTATGTACACAATCAACCGAGAAGTCAAATATGAGAGCCAACAAAAAGAGCGTCATCTATTATGTTATAACTTATAAAATAAAAATTAATATACAAAAATAGTTCTAAAAAATAAAATGTATTTTTTCTCCACATGTTCATATGACATCTAAACATATTAAATAGAATACACGTGCAAAACACATCTGGTTAAATGACAAGAAAAATACACAACAAATATCGCCTATAAGGTAATATTAGTGAGATACGACTAATTACATGATTGAACCTCATCAAATTGAAATAAATATATACATTATTGCATTTAACTAATAAAATTTTACATTGACCATCTTCATAGGTTTGTGTGAATAAGAGATATATATGTTGATCCACATTGAACATTCACAGAAGAATCTGCAATATTATTTTGTGCAAAGGTTATTATTCCAATCTTCATTTAAATTTTCTGAATTGATAATCATGTGCAACGCATGTGACAAAAACTTGTTATATTAAAAGTGGGAAGCTCATAACTTAAAAGTTGAATTACGTTTTTACCCCCACACTAAATTAAAATATAATTAAATATTTAATTAACCAATAAATTTAATAAAATAATCATATTTTATTTACTGAATTAGAAGTCTAGTGATTAACGCTCAGATTACACCTCTTCCAATTCTAGGTGTAGACGGTCGTTATTTAGTTTAAAATCCAACGAAGAGTTGGGGTCGAACCCACAGGGAGTGGTACAATGTTCGAATTCAATTATGAAGTACGAATGTGTTCTAAGTGGTTACAGGAATAGAAATTATCGAGTTCAAATAAATAAGTAAGAGGGGTGACAACAAATGTCAGATGGGGGGTTTGATTCATCAATTAACGACTAAACAGGTACGAAAACAAGGGGGGTTAATAAGATAAAGAGGAATTCTCGGGATGTGAGCAATTATTAGCTAGTTACAAATTTCAAAAAAAAATGTGATCGATTATAGGCTAATTTCACTATATGGGTAATTGAACTTACTAACCAATTGTTAAATATCAGTGGGTAGGCTAGACTATAGATGTAGTAGTTTTCTCTCGAACAACTACTACGACTCAAGTGAGTTCTCTTGAACCTCAACAAGCATATCAATAATAACAGCCCAAAACCTTAATTAATCTACTCTCTCAATCTAGATAGGTAGAATCGAGTTTAGGATTTACTCTTTCGAGCTAAACCCATATCAACCCAATAGCTACAATCATCAATCGAAAGCTTTGATTCTAAAATCTCTTTCTCAAGAAAGCCCAGAATTCTAAGTTAGAATTGCATTTGCAACTACAATTCATAGATTAAAACACAACTATCAATTAAACCCACTTCAATTAAGCATTTAAATCAGTAAATGACAATACCCATAAGCTAATTCAGCACATAATCACATGATCACACCTCAAAAATTGAGGATTTAGGTAAACATCATAAAAAGATAAAAACAATTACCAACTAGATTAGCCATCAGCTGGGTAAAAGTCTCCATGTCTTTATAATGCTCCAAATATATTAAGTTCAAAAACCCACCTACAAATCCTCAAAGTCTACAATGCAAACTCAAAGAAACTCTGACTCTCAAACTTGGGGATCATAACTCCTTTCTCTTCATTTTAAATTTCAATTTATAGTGCCCAACTTTTTGGTTCGAAAGACCATTTGGCAGAGTAAGTCACACCTCGCCAATCTGGTCGTCGATCCGCCTTTCGCTCCCATCCATAGCCAATTTACATTGGCCATCAGTCTTCCAGGTCCTGTGACTTTAGGTGGTCAAAGTTGTTGTCGCAGAGTCGTTCGATGATTTGTCGACTGCCTATTTTTGTCGCCAAATTGGTTCTTCCCCAGGGCTGGCCTGCTGGAAATTTGGGCGAGCTAAAGAGCCACTCGGCGGTTAGCCGAGTGGTCATGGTGATTACCAGGATCACTTTTCTTCATTTCTTCAGCTTGTTTGTTCCTTTTTGCCCGGTAGTGTCTTTGCCTTGCTCCTTATCCTTCAATTCTGAAAATCAATACTTTAACATCAGTTTAGAGCATAAATTAGGCATTTGAGGACACTTATCCTATCAAAACAAAACCCTAAATGAGTCAAAATCTCAGACTCATCATCTAGCAATTGCATTTTAATTCTGTAGTTATGACATTATAATTTTCGTTAGTTATTACTGATTAAATTCATTTAATTAATTTCATACATGGAACATATCCATGTAACATGGACTTTTGGACTTCTGATAATGTGCAGAGTCTTTTCCTCATTTCATTTCTCCATTCAATTTCCTTTACTTTAGTTTTTCTCCCTATTTAATTCTTTAGTTATTGTTATAAATTTATTGAATGGATGGATTGTCCATTGAGTTAATACATGAACTACCTATTCATATTCCCTAGGTTCTATAAACTTTTCTGATAAAAATGTACTCCCTCTATTTCTATTTATATGTCACCATTTTAGATTTCACGTGCATTAAAAACTAAGTAAGTTTACTATTCTACCCTTATTTAATTTTTTTGGAACTCAAGTTTTCAATCAATGAATATGAATTAATTTATTTTGATTATTTAATTTAACCAATGAACATGAATCATTTGCTTAGCTTTTCTAAGTTGGTCAAATGTATGTTTTCAAGGCTAATAACTCACAAGGGTAGAAACTGAACAATATGATAATTTATGCATTGATTTTATGAAATGACAAGTATTATGGACCAACTATTTATAGAAAGGAATGACATATAAAAATGAACGGAGGGAATATCTATTTATTATGACACTAAATATGGTGACTTTTGGAGTGACTGCTCAACCTATAAATAGGGTTATTCTTTCACCATTTTAAGACACATACGAAACTTGAGGACAATTAAATAAGATGATTTGTACATTTTACTCCTCATAGTTAGGAGTCTTTGTCCATTACCTATTTTTCATTTGTGTTCTTCAAATACACTTTCCACAGAGGTATATATACTTTTGGATAAATTTTGTTCACAACTTTCATTTGTGTCTTCTATACATTCTAATTTTGTGTTCATCAATAGATCAGATGAATGTGTTTTTCTGTTTGTTATTTTGATTATTTTCATGATTAGGTTGGATCATTTCATTTTAGGATGATATCCAACACATTAAGAGGGTGATACAAAATTTTGAAGTTACTACCATTCAACATACTTATAGATAAGGTAATCATGTCGCTGATAGATTAGCAAACTATGAAGTGGAATGCATATGCACAAAATGGTTCTCTACACCTCAACAACTACCTATGGAGGCAAGGGGAGAATATAATATGGACAGACTTGAATTTCCATGCTTCAGAAGAAAACAAAACTACAAGAAGCTTATAACTATGGTGACATATTTGATAATCATTTTTTGACAAATGAAAATTCTGTCAATTTTATTCATCTAAAAATTACATTTATCATCTGTTAGCTTATTATATTTGTTGATGGGCTTCTAGAATATCAAAAGTCTTTCAAATTATCAGTAACTATGCATCGGTAAACTATCTTACTATTAAGAGAGGCTTAGACTTGGACTTTAGTCTTCTTCTCAATCTTGATTGTAATTTTGTGTTTATATTATTTGTTGCTCATTAACCTTCAATTTAATTATGATTTATATTACTTAATATGGGACGCACGTGCAACGCACGTGTCAAGAACTAATAATAAATAATAAATATGAACATATTTTTTTTTAAAATTAACTTAGTTTTTCTTTTTATATAAGTCAAAGAAATGAACACGAAACCTCCTATTGGTTAATTTTTTCTCCTTATAAAATAAAAACCCTCCTTATTTTTTCTCTCTGCTAATTTGAAACCCAAATTCCTCTTGATCCTTGTCTTCTTCTACTTCCATGTCGATACCATATGGCATCCAAAACCAACTCCTTGAAGTAACAGGTAAAAACTTCATTCAACAATAGCAAAAATACTGAGATTTTATGATTTACTTTTCATTATTTGCTTTGAATTCTCATTTTTGTAGTTGTTGCTTGTAATAAATTGAAGGATATTGAATGGATTTCAAGGCAAGATTCGTATGTTTGCCTTGAATACGGCAGTTCTAAATTCCGTACTCGTACATGTACAGGTACACATTGAAGGATACTGAATGGATTTATATATGTTTACTTTCATTTTTGGTGAATTTTGATGTGATTCATGCTTTTGTTTTGCTATTTTTTATGTAGATGGTGGAAAAAACCCTACGTTTCAAGAGAAATTTGTGTTTACACTAATTGAAGGGTTGCGAGAGATCAACGTTGTTATGTGGAATAGCAATACTGTTAATTCAGATGATTTGACCTATTTGCTAGGGTGAACAGGTTCTCCCAACGACCGTAGCTCATTCGTGATAGACGCGAATCTAGTACTCATTTCATGGATAGTCTCTCCCTCTTTCATAGTGAAGTTTTCATATTGGGTAGTTAGCAAGTCTACCTTTGATTCTTTCACCTGCTCAGTACCTTCATGAGCCTTCCTAAGGCAGTCCCAAATCTCCTTTGTTGATTCACATGCGGAGATATAGTTATATTCTTCGGCACCAATCCCACACACGAGCAACTTCTTAGCTTTGTAACTTTTCTTGATATTCTTACGGTTAGCTTCATTATACTGTTGACGGGTCTTTGGAATGACTTTTGTGATTTTACCTTCCTTCACCTCTGTTGTAGGTATAAAAGGACCATCTAGCACAATGTCCCACAACTCACTATCTTTAGTCATCAAAAAGTCGTGCATCCTCGTCTTCCACCAAATATAGAATTGGTAATTGAAACGAGGTGGTCTTGTAGACAATTGTCCTTCTTCCAAGTTAAGTGGAGCCGCCATTCTACACAGGAACCTCTCTTGGTGTTAACCAAAAAGAGAGAGCCGGCTATGATACCAAATGTTGATATATATGCGTCCACTAAGAGTCAATGGACCATGTCCCTTGACACGGTAAGAACAATAATGCAAGCACAAGCAGTAAGTAAAGCAATACAAGTAAAGCAATGCAAGCACTTACGTGGAAACCTCCTTGCTCAAGGGCGATGAAAACCACGACCTGTCCTCAAAGGCTTATCAAACCAAACTCCATTTATTTCAAATGGAGCAACGATTCAGATTACAACTGCTTGCAACCTAGGAATTTACCTCTAAATCCCTTCCTCCGAAATGTAGCAACCCCACTACAAATAGAGCAACTAAGCAATATCATTATTTCCCACTAAGCTACCCGACACTGAGTAACTTAGAATTCACTAAGCAACACACGGTTGCCCACTAACCCACTTAACACTAGATGACTTAGGATTTGACTAGGCAGCAAACAACGTTGCCCACTAAATCAGTTAACCTCAACTGATTTAGACTTTGAACTAAACAAACAATTGATCTAATTCCTTTATAGCTCAAGATTAGATTTACAACATAAGCACGAAAGTAAAAACCTAAGACAACTAAGATGCAAGAAACTCTATATGGTCCCTGTTGCTCTTTAGGTGAATACTTCTTTGAGAGGAGTGGTTTTTTCTTTTGTGTTCTTGAGAATCTGTAATGC
The DNA here is from genome assembly GCA_029582685.1 of Solanum piurae. Taxonomy (NCBI): domain Eukaryota; kingdom Viridiplantae; phylum Streptophyta; class Magnoliopsida; order Solanales; family Solanaceae; genus Solanum; species Solanum piurae. Next base: position 14,165 of record JAJOOO010020742.1, read on the forward strand.
AAAAACTGAGGTTGTGTCTGTTGAAGGATGTCCTTATTGAGAATAGACACAACCTTCAAGGCCATGCCATTGGCCGAGGTTTCTTCCACACTTGGAGACCGTGCACCAACCCACCAAAATTGTGTACTTTTTCTTGCTGTCAATTTGTACGAATAGTGATGCAAAGGATCAGGTCCCCTTATAGGGTCCCTCTCTCTGTTTGTCAAATCATCAAAACTGCAGATAACAGAATGTTGTAAAAGTAAACTCACGATGACTCATCTACTATCCATATTCTTATATGCATTGGGTGATGTCGTTTACATATTTTTTCTATTTTACCTATATACTCTTTGCGAAGGGTGAATGTATTATTATTTGTGTGAATTCAATAAAAACTCATAATTTTCTAGGTGTTGATCATAAATTTATATCAAATTTATTAAAAATGATAATAGATAATAAATATGAACACATAATTTTTAACTATAACATGTTCAAAGCTAAAATTTTAAGAAGTTAAATCCATAAAATTCAAATTTTGAATCCACCTCTGTACTTCATATAGTTTGTCCTCCTTATAAGTTTCTTGACTTATAAGAGATAAAATTGTCTATTTTAGATTTTTAGAACTATGAGAAAGACATATACTTATTACAACTAAGACTCTAATATGAGGTACTTCCTTAGTCCCAATTTATGTGATACTTTTCATTTTTTAAAAGTCAAATAGTTTAAGTTAGACCGGAAATTTGTGTATAGAATCTTCAATTTTTTTGAAATGAAATTTATATATTTGTAAACTAAGTACTATAAGTCACAATAATTGATAATTCAAAATGCTTAAAAAATCTATGAAAAATTTACGATAAAAAATAGACTTATTTAAATCTCGAAATTCAAAAAATATCGCATAAAATGGGACGGAGGGAGTATTTGAAATTATCCATTACATAAATGTTTTAATCGTTGACGCTATCAATTTGTAACGCACATTCTCTGTTCTAGTCAACCAAATATATATATATATATATATAAAAGAAAACCCTAGACCCGCCTATGTGGCGCCACCACAAACCAGGATTCCCTTTTAATTTATTTTATTTCCAAAACTAGTCTTCCTCTTTAAGGAAAAGTTGTGAGTTTTATGAAAAATTGCGACTTTTATGAAAAATTGTGACTTTTATGAAAAGTTGTGACCTTCCCGAAGGGTTGTGACCATCCCCGAAGGGTTGTAACTTTTCCAAAGAGTTGTGACCTCTCTAATAAGAAACAATAAATATTTGTTTACATGACCCTTTGTTGTTTATAAATAGAGGAATTTCCTCTCATTTTAAAACAATGTAAATTTTGAACTTCTTCTTCTTCTTCTGGACAATTAATTATTTGTGTACTTTGCTCTTGTTAAATGACTCATTGACACCATTGTTTTGTTTTTCCATTCTGATTCATTCTATTGTTACAGATCCTGGTATTTTTTTTACAGTCATTAATTTATGCTTATATTATTAATTGTTATTTTTGAGTACATGCTTTGAACTTTGTTGTATATGTTTCTGCAAAATTATTGTTATAAGTATTTGTTAGTACAAATTAAATGACAAACGTTAATTGAGTATTCAAGCAAGTTTTCTCTATTGGAACTATTGAAGGTACGATAAAAAAAGCCCTTACAAATCTCTAATTTCTTCATCAACAACATCATTCGTTCACATACAAGGATGAGATTTTGTGTTCTTTAGAAAATCCTCTGAGAGTTAATAATTTTGCATGCCCATATTTTTTGGTTTTTACGTTGTTGATATCTATTTTTACTAAATTTTATCCGTGGATATTATGAGTACTTTAAGGATTGAAAGTTGATTGAAGTGTTAGTCAATGTTTTGATGTATGTTATTTCAAAACATAGGAATTTTTCTGGTTAGAATGATTTGACATCATCATTGGATATTTGATAATTTACTCCCTTTAATGTATGTTTTTCTCGCTATTTTGTGGTCTCCTTAAAATTGTATTGATTATTTTTCGTTTGGTATGTATATGATCTTACTTGGACAAAACTTTCGTCCTTTTAATGTTTTTCTATTTTTCCTTCTCATTCGGCTCTTTTAAATATTTTTTGTGTGAATTATGACTATTTTCGGCAAGCTTAATTTGAAGAATATGAAATAAAATTTGCTCTAAATAAAAGTAATATCTTAAGCTACAAAAGATATGTCAGTTAACATAGATTTGTTGTCCTTTATGTCCCAATTCATTGCTGAGTGTTTGAGTTATCTAGGTTATAATCATTTTTAATTTTTTAATGTTCGAGAATATTTCTTTAACATAAATCTAGAATCCAATATTTTGATCTACTTGTACTTTCATAATGAAAAAATTATACATACATATTTCTGAAAAAGTCGTAAAGTTGCATTGATGAAGCATCTAGAAGGGCCTTCAGAGCAGCAGTTTAATGAAGAATAAATTTCTAAAATGGTCAACAATATTATTTTGTTGTCGTTTAAATTTATTTTTCTCCTTCTATAAATTTTGTTAGATTAACAAAGTAACAATAACGAAAATTGGTGAACTTTTGACCTCAGACAAGTAGATTGTCTCTACAAAAATTTATTTATGTTGTTGTGGTGTACATTTTTAACGGTCTTAACTTATTTATAACTAATATTAATTATCAAAAAATTTCACATAATTTTACTTTCACAAGGAGTTATTCTAACTATAAAATTATAAGATTCTATATTTTTCATGTACAAAAAAAAAATAGAAAAAGTGATGCTTAATCGCTACATAAAAACATCACTTAGTTTTAACAAGACAATTATATTACCAAACATTTATTATGATAAATTATGTAAAAGAAAAAAATGATTAGATATCAAGGTATTTTTAAATATTTATTATATATTTATAATTTTTGAGATATATGATAATGTCAAATCATTTAATTTCTATTGAAATGTTCTTAAAAGCAAAGCGCAGGTTTATTACGTATTACTTTTAAATTAACCGAGTTTTTTCTTTTTATATAAGTCAAAGAAATGAACACGAAACCTCCTATCGGTTGATTTGTTTTCCTTATAAAATAAAAACCCTCCTTATTTGTTTTCTTAGCTAATTTTAAACCCAAATTCCTCTTCATCGTTGTCTTCTTCTACTTTCCATGTCGATAGCATATGGCATCCAAGGCCAACTCCTTGAAGTTACTGGTACGAACTTCATTCAACTATAGCAAAAATACTGAGATTTTATGAATTACTTTTCATTGTTTGCTTTGAATTTTCGTTTTTGTAGTTGTTGCTTGTAATAAATTGAAGGATACTGAATGGATTTCAAGGCAAGATCCGTATGTTTGCCTTGAACACGGCAGTTCTAAATTCCGTACTCGTACATGTACAAATTGAATGGATTTATATCTGTTTACTTACATTTTTGGTGAATTTTGATGAGATACATGCTTTTGTTCTGCTATTTTATATGTAGATAGTGGAAAAAACCCTATGTTTCAAGAGAAATTTGTGTTTACACTCATTGAAGGGTTGCGAGAGATCAACGTTGTTGTATGGAATAACAATACTGTTAATTCAGATGATTTGATAGGGAGCGGAAAGTAAATCTCAATTTGTTTTCTCTTGACTGATTTGGAATTGTTGTTTAGTTGATTGAATGATCTATTTAGTTTGTTAGTTGAGTGTTAATCCTTAAATTATTTAATTTATTCTAGGGTTCAACTACAGAAGGTTCTCTCACAGGGATTTGATGATACTGCTTGGCCACTTCAGACGAAGAAGGGCAGGTAAATTGATAAAAACAACTGCTACATTGTTCATTTCTAGATGAATTTTCTATGGTCTTTCTTTTACGGCGAGAATTGTGTTTATGGTCATTCTTAGTTTGAATTTGTGTCTTCTGTTGCTTGTATCTATGGCAATCTTCTACGCTGTGATTTCACTCTTTCATGTGACATTAATATGACAATTTGCGACGCCAAGGTCTGGGACGTATGGTTATGATGTGATTCTTTATATTCATCACTAAAGTTCTTCATTTCATCATTATTGATTAACATAGACCTGTCTATAACTAGCCATCAACTTACTTCCGGACAGTGATGCAGGTGGAACTTAAGCTTTTATAAGCTATCTGTATTCTGCACAAGTGCTGAATTTTTTTTTGTTCAGTTTTCTCCCCATTAATTGTCTACTTGTGGTTGTCCAAGCAGAGTCATGGATCAGCTCTTTCTACAAAGAGCCTTATAGACCTTTAGGCATACTAGACACTATTGGGTCACATGTTGGCTTCAAGTTGGGTGAAGAATTAGGGGTAGAGGTTTTCAATATACTAGATTTGAGGCGAGGAATTTCTGTTATTGATTACCTTGCAGGATATAAGTTGAGTCAACAAGAGGTGTAATTTGTTATCTCGTATAAAAGGTATTTAGTCAGCACACAAGTAGGGGTGGGCATAAATACCGAAAAACCGAACCGAACCGAAAAAATTCGGTTCTTCGGTGTCGGTTCTTCGGTTTTTCGGTTCGGTGTCGGTTTTGTTTTTCGGAACTTCGGTTCTTCGGTTCGGAGTTCGGTGCAGGGGTCCCGAAACTATGGTGCACCGAAGAACCGAAGTTTTATTAAATAAATTTAAAAATATTTATTATATTACTTAATTTTTAACTTTACTTGACCCATTTCAATTTTTATATTTAGATCCTAAACTTAAATAGCAAAAATCTAAATAACAAAATAGTAAACCCTAAAGACCTAAAGTCTAAACTAAACAAAACTCAATTTAATTCAAGTTTGACCAACAACTTGGTGTTTCTACTTTCTACTTTATGATTTTATCATTTTATGTTGTTACTTTGAAGTGAGAACAACAAATTGATGTTCTTACCTTTTATTGTTAGACGGTTAGTT
>JAJOOO010020743.1:0-12593 GCA_029582685.1 Solanum piurae
CATAGAGATCATCTCCAAGTAGTGTTTAAGTTACCCAAAGTTAGAGTTTGTAAGCTAAATTCTCAAAGTATGAGTTCTGGTCGTGTTTAATGGTGTTTTTTGGGGGCCATATTGTATTAGATGCTGGTATTCGGGTGTACTTACGGAAGATTGAGGTCATGAAGACTTTGCCTAGACCTATGAACTTGGTAGATGTTTGAATCTTTCTGAGGGTTAGTGGAGTATTATATAAGTTTTGTGGAAGGATTTTTTCCCCACTTTCAGCACCCCCAACAAAGTTGACTTAAAAAAAGTTAAGTTTCAATGGAAAATAGCCTACGAGGGGAGATTCTAAAAGCTGAGAGATAAATTGACTTCAACACCAGTTCTAACCCTACAAGACGGTCAAGAGGGCAATCTAATGTATTATTATGCTTCAAGCATTAGGCTGGTTTATGTTCTGACACATTAGTGAAAGGTAATTGCTTATGCTTCATGATAGTTAAAGAAGAACGAAAAGAACTACTTGACCTATGATTTAGAGTTGACTGCATTTATTCATTTCTTGAGGATTTTGAGGCATTACTTGAATTTCTTTCACGTTGATATTTATACAGATCCTAAGAGTCCCCAGTATATTTTTAGACTGAAAGAAGGTAAATCTACAATAGCGCAAATGGCATGAATTGTTGAAAGTCATTGGTGTGAATATCTTATATCGTCCATGGAAAGACAATATAATAACGGATGCCCTCAATCGTAATTCTATGGGTAGCTGAGAACGTCAAGATGGCCTAAGAGCTCTATCAGCTAGGCTGTTTGGGGTTAGTTTATCAAACTCCAATGATACTAGCGGCATAGTTCAGGATTGAGTAATATCATCTCTATTTGTGGAGGTGAGGCTTGGCAAAATGAAGATCTTAGCTTAGCTCAGAGGCAAGGCTTAGCAACATATTTTCATTTTCATCTTTGATAGAGCAGGAGATACAATCTTCAGATTCAGAGTTCAATTATATGTTTTGAATGCCACATAGCTTCTATTGAAAAGATGGGACATGCAAACCATTCTCACTACTCTGTTCACATAGGATCCATGAAAATTTGTCATGGTATTAAGGAGATATGTTGTCAATAGGGAGAGGTAGAGCATCAAAAACTTAGTTTGCTGACTCAGGAGATAGTTATTCCATTGTGGAAGTGGAAGGAGATAAATGCGAGTTTTTTCATATGTTTTCCTCATTTGCGAGGGAAGATCAATTCCATTTGGGTTATTATTCACATGTTGAAGAAATCATCCCATTTCTATCTAGTCAGGACTACATTCTAGTGGAGTGCTATGTAGGGATGTACATTAGAGAGATATTTAAACTCCATTTTGTCTCAGTATTGATTATTTCAAATAGATGGACACATTTTATAGCACAATCACGGAGATCCTTATTGAAGAGTTTGGGGACTCAAGTTAATCTTAGTGCAGATTTTCATCTTCAGATTGATGGCCAAGACGAACGTATGACCTAAATTCTCGAGGACATCTTATGGGTATGTGTGCTAGATTTTAGTGATCATGTGTTACTGATTAAGTTTTCTTATAATAACAACTTCCAAGCAAGTATTCATTTAGCTCCTTATGAAGCACTTTATGGGCGGAAGTGCAGGTCACCAATTGATTGGTTCAAGATCAGGGAAGTAGAGTTGCTAGGTCACGATCTTGTCCAACAAGTGATAGAGAAGGTAAAGATTATTAGAGATCGGTTGTAGATATCATAGATCCGTTAGAAATCTTATACAGATGTTTGACAATGAGACTTAAAGTTTGATATAAAAGATTAGGTTTTCTTAAACAATGGCCTATGAAGGGTATCATGTGATTCGTCAAGAAAGGAAAGTTGGGTCCAAGGTATGTAGGGCCATATAAGATTATTTAGAGGATTGGCAGGGTGGCTTACGAGCTTGATTTTCCTTCAAAATTTAAAACGGTTCATTCGGTGTTCCATGTATCTAGGTTATAGAGGTGCATAAAAAATGCTTCAGATTATGCCCGTTGAGGATATTTGTGTCTCTACAAACATGTCTTATGCTAAGGTGTTTGTGGCTATTTTTGATTGGCAGGTAAGAAAGATTTGGACTAAAGAAGTGGTTTCTATAAAAGTGTTAGGGCGGAATAACAACGTTGAGGAAATAACTTGAGAAGCCGAGGAGGAAATAGGGAAGAAGTACCCCCATCTATTGACGACCTAAGCTGAGTTGCGTTTCAATAAATGACAATTATTCATGTACACCAACTTAATGGGATTTTAAATACCTCAAAAATGTAGTTTTATGGCTTGTCGCGATCTAGATATACGAAACCTTGTAAGTGTATTTTCAGAAATGGGTTTAAGATTTGCGGACGTAACATATATAGCCTTGCAAATAACACATTAGCAGCAAAGAATAAAACCAAGAGATTGTTCGATTTCATTCGCGGACAAATGTTCTTGAGGAGGGGAGAATGTGAGACCCTGTGGTTCTTTCGCATAATATGTGTATCATTGCATGAGTGTATGACATTTATATGAATTGGTGTATCATGTAAGAATAATAAGGTTGCAAAAGGGGTGGTAAAATAAAAGAATTAGACTAACGTTATGGGTCAAGGATTCCCTTAAACAAGTTCGAGTTAAGGAATGTCTCTTCTAAAACCCCGCTCGTTCGAAAGGTTTAAGTTAACCGGTACCTTTGGGGTAAGACAAAGAGTGTTTTATATGCTAATAAGAATGTTTTATAAGGTGATATAGTCTCCCATTGATCGTAAGTTAAGTTTTGAAGTCAAGCAGGTTGGGAAATAAAAGTTGACAAAAGTTAGAGCAAGTTTCTTTGATAAATTTTTTGAAATTTGGGTTAAATGTCTCGGAGCTTTTATCCCAATCTATAAAGATTTATAAGAACCCCAATATACTAAATCGAAAGCCTACGAGTCTACTTTCCAACGCACTAAACCATTTGTCCATACGACTTTAGAATTGAGAGATATTTAGATTTTAGTGAGACTGCACAAGCAGGCATGTGAAGGTGGGTCCCTCGTCCCTATGTCGGTTTAACCTTATAAGATTTGATTTCTTATTCGTTTTATATCATTTTTTTTGACCAAAATAAGAAAAAAAACCCGTCCTTAATCCTCTCTAAAGGTTCCCCTATCATCCAAGCAAATATCTACATGATTTCAATGTGGTTTCACCCTCGGAATGTTCATAGAGATTGTGTTACTCCTTTCCTCCTCATTGGTTCTGATTTGAAGGATTCTTCATGGTGAAGGAGTCTCGTTTTTAGGTGTTATTGCTTCTGTTTGGAGGTAATAATTCTCACCCCTCATTTTATTGAGTGAGTCCAAGTTATAGCTATGCTATATAAGCAAGAACAAGAATAGACAGCTGGAAAATCATATTTGGATACTTATGTGATGTTGAGCTATTTTTGATGTATTTTATGATGTTGTTGCTGCTAGAATTTTCAGAATTGATTTGTTTGTGTGTGGTTGTTGTTGATACGAGTCTGGAAGAGAAGAAAAATTATAGATGGGTACTTTATTGTAAGATAAATATATAAGTGTAACTTTGGTTCTATTATTGCATTGCAATTTTGAAATCGTTTCTTCTTGGTTGAACGCCTTGTGTTTGAGAAGACTGTTTGTTATTGAGAAGACATGCTAAAATACTATAATCTCCATCAATTGTAAGTTAAGGTTCTGCCTTTTTATTCTCTTTTGTCTTATGAAGAGAAAGACATGCTTCCAAACGTAATTATTGGACAAACTCATAGGATGGTGATCGAAAGCCGAAAGTTCGAGTTATTATGGTTATATTGAACAATTATAGGACTCTATTACATTTATTTTTTCTGGCTTTAATGGTTTGAGGATTCATGATTGGGATTTTGTTGTGGTTATTTTGGGGATGGAAAGGAAGGGTGTGGCGATACGCCGAGTTTATATCGTTGTGCAGGCATAATCTATTTGGTTGTTGGTGACTATTGTGTAGCCTCCACTTGTTAATAGCTGCTGCAAAAATGTATGTTATGTCTTTAATTGGGGTTGTAATTTGGAGAAGAAAAGGTAATGAAGCATTCATCTAAAAAGGGTCTGGCGAGCTAAGCACTTTGCTAGTAAGCTCTAAATGGCTACTTTGACCCTAATGTGTTAATATTCTGCTTGTAATTGGTTGTGTGACATGATTTTATGTAGATCACATATTGTAAGGAAGGGAATCAATCCATATTAATACAACAAGACCCAGAATTGAGGTATGTTAAGGCTAAGTATTGTACTGCCTTTGAGCACGGATTTTGGAATCCTAAATCGTCAAATATTATTTTACTACTCTATTGCTAGAAAGACCTTTTGTGAAAGGCATTGAGATTGCAGCTGGCGTATTTTTGTGACTCTATTATGTTGCTATTCCTCTCGTTCGGTTAGATAGGGTATTCGACGTCTTTATGTCATTTTGTTGATTCTCTTGTCTATAGGTCCATGTGTGCAAAATCTTATATTTCTTTTAGTGTAGTAACTTTAAAAGATTAGGGATGAACAATATGAATTTGAAATCTGTCACGCCCCGAGCCTACACCTTGGGCGAGACTGGCACTCGAGAACCATCGCTGGCCCCAAGCGAACCCTTGGCCTGACTTACTTACTCAGCGGAAGACTTAACTCATTAAACATACATCTATGAAATAAACTGGAATGTTATAAAGGAACATTCAACTGGCCTTTAAGGCAAACTTAAGTCTCAACATGAGATAATGACAATGAAAAGACTAAAGAACTAACATCTGACTGTCTATCTATGAACCCTCTAAACAACTGAGATATATGTCGGGATAGGCCCACGACATCCTAATGAACTAACTAATAAAACTGAAAGCAATAAAAGGGATCCTCCGAAAGTAAGGAGGCTCACCACAAGACTCTGAGTGCTCAACTGGATCAACGATGCGCTGGATGCTGATCTTGTTTACATGTGTCTGCATCATAAGAAGATGCAGGCCAACTAACATCAGTACATTGAATATACGAGTATGCGAGTTGGAATGCTAAATATAACTTAAGCTTGAAAGGAACTGAAGAACTTACCTGACTCAACTCAACTCAACATAACTGAACTCATTTCAATATAAAGCAGTTTAAAGCAAGTGCAATATAAAGAAAAGTTGTTTAAAAACACGATGTCAACTGTGTATGTATGCAAAGATACATATAGTTCTGAAATGTATGTAAAAATACAAATAAACTGTGTATATAAGAATACAATTACTTATGTGGGAGTTTCTCTAACCGACAACCATCACTTAAGAGCTATTGTGATGATACAACATTTTGCCTCACACTGCCAGGGCCGTCCTATACCTTGCCGAGGGTATAGAACCTGAACTACTAAGTGGATCCACTAGTCTATGCTAAAAAGCACTAAAGGAATCATCTAAAAAGTATGACCCTTTTTAACCCATGATGACTACATGGTTTATGGGGACTATGAGTTGTCTGAACTCTCCCACATATTAGTGCTCAATACTACTCCCAAAATATGATACTAGCTCTTATATTTAAAAACATACTTCTTTCTGTGATTTAAGATATTTGCTCAAAAACTTAGCTCAAAGGATATCTTGAAAATCAAAGCTTCCTCTCTTGCTTCATTTAGAAAGCGATTACTCTTTTCTGAAAACTAGCTCAAAGGCTCTTTGGAAATCTCAGTTTTCGTTCTTATTTAAATATGAAAACATTTTAAAACTCTTTGGGAATACATATCCCCATATACTTCTTTGAAGAAATGAACTTCAAACTTTACTCTTTACTCAACTTGAACTTTAAGTCTTAAAACAAAGTCGAAAGCATTTGCAAAAGACTTCTTGAAAAGACTCTAAGAACTTCCTAGACTTGGCTCTTGACTTTCCTTGAGTTTGATTTTATGAATTCAAGGTTATGATTCATGTTTCTGGATGATTTCTAGATGTTTAGAAGTCATTTAGACTAGTTAGAATCAATGGGAATTGTTAGAACACTTTAGAAGGACTTAACTAGGCTAAACGACGAAAAACTGGTGAAAAACGACGATTCGGGCGTGTCCCTGGCGCGCCGCGCCAACCCCAATTTACTGGGGCTCAAATCTGGCACACTGCTGCGCCAGCCCCTCAGGCTCTACGGGGGCACGTCGCGCCAGACTCCCTTCAAGCAAAATTTTGACGAACTTTTGATCTCGTTTTCTGATCCTATATCATTTTAATTCGATTCTTTTTCTCAAATTCACTTTAGATTCATGTACCCAAATCATATACACAAAATATAACCCAAACAACTCAAGGAAACAACACTTTAACATCAAGAAACTCCTTAATCCCAACTCATATTCGAGAACGAAATTAATTCAAGAACAACTATCAAGAACATCAAATTCTCAATCTTTTTAGGATGAAAATACGCTGAATTAAACATGCTTGGCGTGTGGGTGAACTAATTCAACGCTATGTGATCTCACATACCTCGTAGGGATCACCCCTTGACGAAATCCACAAGCGATTCCTTACGAAGACGATGAATCTAGAACTTTCTTCTCCTTTCTCCTCTTTTCTCTTTTGTCCAAGCCCTAGCGTGAACTTCAATTTTTTTCTAAACTGACTAAAATCTGATTTGATCCCAATTAATTACCCAAAAACGAAATAAAATAATTGGGTAAGGAAAAGACCATAATGCCCTTCTAAAATTCGGATTGAACTTTCCTTATTTGAACAACCAAACTTCCTATGGGTATAACTCACTCATACGAATTCGGAATCGCGCAACTCAGCGGCGTTGGAAAGATTGTTCCAAGATCTGTCCTACGATATCTGGAAACACACCTAACTCATCCTGAGCTATAAGTAATGGCCATTTGAAGTTGACCGAAAACTCAACCTAACACACTTAACAAAATTTCCAGATTTTTAAATTCTTTCCAAAAATGATTATTTCCACTTTTTAACTTCTTTCTAGTTCTATCTAGTTACGGGGAGTTAAAAAATCAGTCCTCCTTCATCGCAAAATTATATTTCTGAAAAGTTTAAAATAATACGTCGATCTGCAAAACTGTTAAATGTAAATCGTATGTTTAAACTACTAAAGGACGTGTTTTTCTGAAATACTTTCTTTTACAAACTACTAAGGAAACATATAGAGATACCATGTGAAGCACCTTAAGATCTTTATGAACATCCTCAGGTTTAAGTTAACTTTCTTAATTTGATTTAATTGTTCTAGTTTAATCTACAAACATATGGTTATACGAGATATTTACATGTGATACGGAAGTGATTACGAGATCATGAGCACAAGAGTACCAACGGGCCAAAATTGGCAACATGTTTCAGGTAACACAAATGCATTACGAATCAATGACATTACATGCTATGCATTTTACTCCCGAGCTATAATCGGAAGGTATGGGGCCTATTGCCTATATTTATACGTATGAGACACAAATGGCCACAAGTTGGCAAATATGATGCCAGTTCGCTACCGGGAGGCACCACCATTGCTAGCACTTGGTTGGGTATGACATGCATTTGCATCCTATATATATGTATTCACGACATACGATTATGCGAGCATACCATGCATATTTAATTTATATAAGGTTAGATATCAGCCATGACGGCTATCAAAGTTTCTCTTTCAGGTGGTATCTTTATTACCCTTTTTACAACAACTATTTATGATTCTACTCTCTACCTTACATACCAATACATTTTTATTTGTACTGACGTCCCATTGCCTGGGGATGCTGCATTTTTGTTTCGTGCCTGCAGGTCCAGCTAGGGATTCTGATTGACCCCTCTGCTAGGATTCGCGGTTCAGTTGTGAGGTGGTAAGCTCCACCTCTTCCTGGAGCTTTCATAGGATGTTACTTTTAATCTACAGTTTGTATATAATCAGGCCCTTGTCCCGACCAATGCTTATGACACTCTTAGAGGCTATTATGGACACAATATTTTAGGTTTCTTTCTGCAGCTTCTAGTCTCTAGCCACATAGGCTTGGCATGTATATATTTATGTATATACGTATGTATATCTTCATTAGCATCTTCGTCGACTAGCTAGTACTTTACTATCTTTGGCTTGTATACCATTGTCGATATGACTTGTTGATATTCAGATTATGACCTTGAGGGTCTAGTCGTAGTATTTTAGATGTTATGCTGCCCAACCTTCTAGCCCATAGTTGAGTTGGTATGTTTCAATGGCTAACTCGATCGCTATCGAGTGCTAGTCACACCTCCCCTAGTTTGGGGGGTGACACTTAGTCCCCATATATTTTTTTTGAAAAATGAAACTCAACTCTCCTCATACTCATACTCAAGTACTCAAGTCTTAAAACAAGTTTTAAAAGATTGTAAAAGACTTCTCAAAATGACTTGAAAGAACTCTCAAGACTTTTCTCTTAACTCTACTTGAATTTAAATTATGAATTCAAGGATTATGATTCATGTTATGAAGGATATCTCGGTGTTTAAATATAGTTTAGAGTAGTTAGAATTAGAAGGGAGTGAAGGTACACTTTAAGAGGACTCAGACGGAGCAAACGACGGAAAAAGGATGGGGGCAGGCGACCCTGGCGCACTGCTGGTGCAGGGTGCCAACCCCTAAACTTCAGAGACCCAAATTTGGCGCACTGATGGGGCGCCACCCCAGCCCCCTTGGAGCATCTGGGGGGCGCCGCCCCAACCTCTCCCCAGAACATTTCAACGAATTTTCTTCTTCGATTTTTGGCCCTAATTCATCTAGAATCGAATGGTTTCTTCCCAACTCACTTAGATTCGAATTCCCAACACAAGTGCATGGAAAACTACTAAAAAACAATCCTCAAACTCCTAACATTCATCTCAAGAACTCATCAAACTCATCATAAACGATTTAAGACCAAAATTTCAAGAAACTCATCAAGAACTCAAATCATTCAGCTTCAAGAATGAAATTACGGATCTAAAATCACATGAATGGCGTATGGGTGAATGAATCCAACACTATGAGAGCTTACATACCTCTTAGGGATTAACCCTTGGCGAAATTCCTCGACAAATCTCAAGAACCTTGACGAACGCCTTGAGCTTTCCTCTTTTTTCCTCTTGAACTCTTCTCAAAACCCTAAGCGTATTTTGAATTGTGAAAACTGACCCAAATCAGTCTTGACCCCTAAAATATAACTAAAAACATTTAAAGATGATAGGGTAAGAAAAAGACCAAAATACCCCTCATTAATTCGGGTAAATTTCCTTAATTGGACAAGATGACTTCAAACAGACATATCTCCCTCATTCGAACTCAAAGCTTAGCAAACTTGCTGGCATTGGAAAGAGGATTCAAAGACCTTTCATTCGATATCTTATGGGCCACCTAACTCATCATGTACTGAAAGTTATGGTCGTTTGAAGTTGATTCAAAACGCACAACATTAGCTTAATTTGAACAAATCTCAAATTAGCTCTTTCCAACTTAGTTCTTTCTAAATTTAGCCCTTTCTAAGGTGGGATGTTACAAATATTCAAAGAAAGTAATGACCGAGTTGATTGAGATATGGGGATAATAAACCCTGATTGTAGCCCATTTCGTGTAGCAGATTTTGGGTGCTCTGTATGTCCTGCAGTTCAAAATATCATTGTATAAATCAAATAAACAAGACTAAGAGCCTGTTTGACATTGTTGTTGGGAGGCCAAAAGTGTTTTGTTTATTAGAAAAAAACACTTTTTTTTTTTGAAAAATCAAATGTTTGGTAAACCCTCAAAAGTGCTTTTAAATAGAAGCAGAAGCAGTTTTTCTACTGTTGGGAGGAAGCTAAAAATTTATGCTTCTTAAAAAAAGCAGAAGTAGAAGTAGAAAATTATTTTTTTGGAGACTAAATTATCTCTTACATATTTACATATTTACCAATATATCTCTTATAATTTTTTTTAAAAAAATAAAGTCGGGCCATAGACCCCTTTTATTGCAAAATATAACCAACATTTGTACAAGATCAGGCCCAAAAGTGGCCTTGTCCAATAAGACAAATAAAAATAAGAAAAAGGACCAAAATGAACAAAGAAGTGGAAAGGTCACTGTAACATATCTTGAACATATCTGCTGGAAGAAGCTGATCATGGAGGAGGACAAGGTTGTTGTTCTTTTTCTATCCCCGGAGGAAGCACCATAATTAAGCGTGTGAGCTACTTGTTAATATCTCTTATTAATTAATTAACATATTTCATAAGTTTTGTTAAGTTTCATTCAAGAATTTTATTTTTTATTTTTATATGATAAACTTTTTATTTTATTTATGTTTATATATTATTATTTATATTTTATAAATTTGACGCTCAGGTTCATCTTGTTACAAGTACTATGACTATACATAATTTCATACAACGACATTCTACCACTGATAAAGACTTCAACTATTTTGCAAATGAATACATTACTACAGAAATCGAAGAAGAAGATGGGGGACCTTCAGAGACACCTTCAGAAATACAAGACAGATCGTCTACTACTATGGAAATATTGCATGATAAAATTAGGGATGAAATCATTGAAAAAATTTGTGATGTATGAAGAACTTTATTTATTTTTGTGGTAAGTTTTTCGTATGTACTGATTTTATTTGTGGAATAGTTTTTAAATTTATTTTACTTGATAATTTTAATTATATTTAACTCATCATGTTATATTATATTAATATTTTATTTATTTATTAATCTATGTATAATATTGATCAATAATTTGAATATGTACATTTTAATTTAATTGAAATAAAAATTTAATTAAAGTTATGTATTAGATATATTATATAAAATAGTTTCTCCCTAGAAAATAATCTTAAAAGCACATTGATACTTGCCATTTTTTGTAATTTGCCTCTCAAAAACACTTTTTTTAAAAAAGATAGCCAAACACAAATTGCTTATCAAAAGCACTTTTCAAATGAATTTGCCAAATATAAATTGCTTTATTTGAAAAGCACTTTTCAGAAAAGGTATTTTAAAAAAAAACACTTCTAAAAATAAGAAGTTTTTAGCAGCAATGCCAAACAAGTTCTAAGAGAACCCATAACCAGAATTCCTTGTGTTTTTTAATGATGTAGTCCAAAACAATTTCAACATTCTCTTCAATTACATCCATAGTAACAAGCCCAACTACTTCAGTGCAGGAGTCCTTGTGAAATTAGTTATTGGGCCTAACTCACATCCAAAAGCTAGCTCAAAGGGAGGATGATTGGTCAAGCTTTATAAAGAATTCACCCATCTCATTAACCACTAATATGGGGCTTTTGTCATTCTTTAACACCCCAACTCACGCCTAGTACTTAACATCTGGTGCGTGGACACATTTGTTATTTTTAGGTGTCCATCGTTGGGTGAGATGGACCATACTCTGATACCATGTGAAATTAAGTCTTAGACCTAAGACCTAAATTCCTAGGTGTATAGTAGGATCAAAGATTTATAGTGAAATATAACCCCTATGATTATTGGATATTTTCTCACGTTCTATTAGAAACAATCTATCTACCTTTGAGTTAGAGATAAGGTTTGCATACACTGTTCTAGTATGTGTCAAAAGTATTTCTTTTCTTCTGCACGCAGTCAATCAAACAACTGTCATTTATATGGAAAGGAAAAAAGATCAAAGATTTAATGTTGTTTGATACAAGTAGTAGTTAATTGTTATCTACTAATGTGTAGGTTCTTTACATGGACGAGTATTTCCAAAGGCGTTCATCCATTTTGCCCACAACACGATGACACTTCCATATCTGTCTAGAATTTCAGAGGAAGTGTTAAACTGAAAGTCAACAACATGGAATAAGGGAAAAATTCATTACAGTTGCAAGGGAGCAACAAAAGAAGTAGAGGTACCATATGCAAATCATTTTATATATGTGCAGTTTGTATTATTTCTGCATATGAATAAGTAGTTCAAACCGAAAATAATGAGTTCTGTCGAACTCACGTAATCTATCTTTGCTTTTCTGTATAATGAAGGAAGATAATCCCCTATAGCATTGAAAATTTTATATGGCAATTCCAACTCTTCTGGAATTACTAGAGGATGGCAAGCCTGTGCAAGCACAGGCATTATGTAAATAAACATCATTACAATTCAATTAATTTAAATAATATTTATTAAATAGAATTCATTTGATTTGAATATGATTTGTTATAGTTCTATAATTTCAAGTTTAGGTCAATGAGTTGATGACTGCTTGATCTTCCATAAAATGTGATAAGTAAAAAGTAAAAAAAAAGTATTAGAAAGAATTAAAGGTAAATTAGTAAAAATACTTTTCAATAGTCATGTCAATCATTGTTTTCTTAATAGATATATCAAGTTTAAATGTGATAAGTAGAAAGTAAACGAAAAAGTATTAAAAGAGTTAAAAGGTAAATTAGTAAAAACACTCTTTTAATTTGTTTATGATTTTTTATAAAGTGTGTAAATAAAAATATGAACAAATAATATGAAGGAATAGATTCATTAATAATTGTGCATAGATAATTTTTCTCTTAGTATTATGCATATGGAATAAGCCAAAAAAAAGTAAAAAATATAATAACGACTAATCATGAA
>JAJOOO010020744.1:0-11576 GCA_029582685.1 Solanum piurae
GCTGGGGATTTGAATGGTTCTAACCTTAAGATTAATTTATTTGGCTACGTGTTATAACTGTCTACTTGTTGTATTCTTGTATATTATAAACTGTTGCATTTCATGGCATCCGATTCCGCCAAACGGCAAATAGATTGCATTAGGAAAAAAGGCGGTTACGTGGCTTTCCACGGCTGTCCTTCAGAAAAACACCTTTGAATTATTTTGAAGTGATAAACGAATAGTTGGCTTGTGGTCATCCAACGTCGTTTATTATACTTCACCCCGTAGTTTGTCCAACTCGGGTTCCCGGTCTTTCAAAAACCAACTCTTAGTCAACTAGCGTAGAGCGAAACCAAATTCCTTTTAGCGCATTAAACTAAGATAACCCAACACCCAAGGCGTGTTGGGCCCATTAGAGAGACCACTTTGAGTCCAATATGGCCCACGGCCTAATCGGACGATCATACTTACATGTTCAAATTTGAAGGATGTATAAGTTATTTGAAAAATCATTGCCCCTTGGGGTAAGGAGTAGATTAGAACCTATCCTAGTTGACGGAAAAGATTTACAAGCTACTGGTCCATCCAAAGGCGTTGGCACCCAAAGACGACAAGAAGTTCAAGAACGAGTGCCCTTTCATGGAAGCATAAGTTTAGGATTGTACCCCCGCGCGGGATTGATTATTTTGTATCCCATTTCCCCTATTACTGTATCCCCATTCAGTTTATTCAAATTTGTATAATTTGGGTTTTAGGGGACAATGGAATGTTTCAAATAACGTTATACATCCTTCAAATCGTTAGGCCTACCCTTGGCACAAAAGGGTCACATATCTGCTTAGAATGCGCAATAACTGTTTATGTGTTATAACTGTTTTTGTGAATATATTGCTTTATTTGAAGATGTTCTAGTCTACTCTTTTGGAAATCTTCTAGAACCATTTAAGCATAAATATCAAGTCACTATCGAAAGTGCGTCCAAATAATCTTTGAGTCTTTAGTTTTCCAACAAAATTCGATCTTCACTTTTCAAATGTTACTCTCTCATATCAGGAAAATATTCACCGTCTCAAATTGAAAAGAGATTCAAGGGTCGAACTACGTAGGACCTGAATTCTCCTCCGTGAGATACGTAGGCAACCTTTCAAGGCTCGGTCCCCATTTTTTGAGAAATTCTATCTTTTCCAATTCCTACAAAGAAATTAGAGTTACATCTCAATCAAAAATCAGAAATATGACAATGAAGGATACAATCGACTTGTCTCGACTCAAGTCGACGTTTTCGATTCACTAGACTCAAAATCAAATAGATAAATTTCTATCTATTTAGTCATTTCTTTATAATAGGGGCTAGTTTATCTTCAAATGAAACAACTTTTATGTGTTTACAATAATGTGTGTGATATTTTGTATTATTTATCATCTACACAGACTAACACATTTGCCTTTGAGTTGTTTTTCTTTGTCAGGTACTCAAAACTGATCTGTGTTGAAAAAATGGCTGAACATCCATACTTCACAAGGTCCAAAGACCCCAAAGATTCTTTCTCCGACCAATGTTTGTTAAAAGGCAAAGAGAAAATGGTTGAAACTGTTGAGAATACTGATTTGAATGAAATTACTGTGAATGATCCTATCATTGCTGAACAGAACAAGTTGATTGCACAATTGTTCCAACAAATTGCTGAAATGAGGGCTGAAATGGACAAGACCCGAGATTTGACAAATCTAGCTATCATTGCCAATACTTCTGCTCTTGACAGCGGAAGGCCTCCACTCCATTTTCCTAATTCTGATCCAATATCCGAATATTTTCCGAATGATTCATCCACCGCTACGATTCCAAAACCTCCCATCATTGACTTAACCACCCCTAACCCACATCATGCTAGCTCCTCACACCAAAAAATACCTACTCCTCAAAATCCAAATACCAGCATTTTCCAGAGTTTTCCTCCGATCCATCAAATCCCTACTCAAATTGTCCAAAACCCATCTACCACTCAACCCATACCTCTAAAATCCGCATTTCATCTTCCAATATCGCCTGATTTGCACCCTTCCTTTACCACACATTTTGAACCCGATCATTATGAGAAGAAGGAGAAGGAGTGGAAGGTCATGAAAGGAAAGGCTGAGCAAAGCATCAGAGATGAAGTTATGAATGCAATCAATGACTTTCAATACACCCCAGGCATTGTGGGGTTGAATTATGAAGATCTGGTTCGTCATCCACATTTGGAGCTTCCAGAAGGTTTTAAAGTACCAAAGTTTGTTATATTTAGTGGAGTTGAGAATCCTTTGACTCATTTGAGGGCTTATTGTGATCAACTCATTGGAGTTGGGAAAGATGAGGCTTTGTTGATGCGACTCTTTAGTCGAAGTCTGAAAGGAGAAGCATTGGAATGGTTTATTTCTAAAGAAATCAAGCAGTGGCCAAGTTGGAACGCTTTGGCTAAAGACTTCATTGAAAGGTTTGGTTATAATGTTGAATTCATTCCCGATCGATACTCTTTAGAGAGAATCAACCAAAATTCTACTGAAAGCTATCGAGAGTATGCCTACCGTTGGAGGAGAGAGGCTGCAAGGGTTAGGCCCCCCATGACCGAGAAAGAGATTGTTGAAGTCTTCGTGCGCATTCAAGAGCCAGAGTACTACAATAGGATGTTGCTCATTTTAGGAGGAAAGTTCAGTGAGATAGTCAAAATTGGTGAAGCTATTGAAGACGGCCTCAAGACCGGAAAAATCATCCGAATGACTCCGCAAGATGAATCCTCAGGACCATTAAGAAGGAAAAGGGAAGATGTTTCCTCTATCTCATTTGAATCGAGCCAAAAATCAAAGAGGCATGTCAGTCTCAATGGTCGAAAGTGTTTACCATCCAAAACCTACCATTTAGCTCCACAAAATCTTTACCCCATCAAACCAAATTACCAAACTCCACCACTAAATCATCCAAATTACCGAGATCCATTGCCAAATTTCCCAAATGCTCAATCAAATTACCAAGCCGCATTGCCAAATTACCCAAATGCCCCTCATAGCTACCAAGCTCCACAATACCAAAATTTCCAAATGCCAGCACCAACTCGCCAAAATCCTCCAAGTTACCGCCAAGTAACTCCATCTTCGCGAAATAATTACAATCTTTCTTGTCAGGAGTTTTTGAAGAAACCTTCTCGAGTCTTTACCCCTTTGGTTGAAAGTCGAACCCAACTCTTTGAGAGATTGAAAGTGGCTGGTCTGATACGAACAATTGATCCAAAAAATGTCAATGTCAATTCCAGACTTTACAGGCCCGATCTTCATTGTGCTTACCATTCAGGTGGTGCTGGACATACCACTGAGGATTGCATCAACTTGAAGCATAAAATTCAAGACTTGATTGATCGAAAGATTGTCACTCTTCAAACTATCACTTCTAATGCCAATGGTGATTCACTGTTGAATCATGGAGGATTCACTATTAACATGATTGACCCAAAGTCCCAAGCACTTCCCCGTCAAAGTGCCCCAGATTATCGTCAAATGCCTCCGCCTCAACATGGACAATATGATCCTCCCCGTCCACATCTTGAGAAGAAACCTGCGCGAAATTTTACTCCTCTCATTGAAAGTCGGACGAAGTTGTTTGAGCGATTGAGCGCGACAGGTATCATTCATCCGGTCAAGCCCAAGCCTATCGATACTAGCTCTAAATTCTATCGAGCTGATCGAAGATGTGCGTATCATTCCAATAGTGTTGGGCATGATACTGAAGACTGTATTAATTTAAAGCATAAGATACAAGATTTGATAGACCAGAATGTGGTCAAGACCACTGCACCCAACGTCTACAGTAATCCTTTGTCGAACTATGGAGGTACCACTATCAATATGATAGAGACGGGGGATGAGTGGTGCATGGTAAAGGCGATAGTCTCGACTGATCCTGACGACCTTGAGAAAGTTGTGGCCTCTCCAAGCATAAGGGAGAAACTCAATTTTATGAGCATGACACCCCATCAAGCTTCGGCTTCTGTGTCAAGAGAGGGCCAGAACAAGAAGGGGATTAATCATGTTCCACCAAAGTCTTTGCCTCATTTATGCCAATCATTTCTAGTAGAGGAATATGTCAATGATGACGATCTTGGAGAGGGAATTGGGGATCTTTGTGAAGAAAGTGATGTTGCACCTAAGAAGGTGATCGAGACACCAAGCATACGAGACGCCGAGCCAATGGAGCAAGTTCTTAATTGGACTTCTACTCCACTCTTGATTCCTCGCTCATCTCGATAGACAAAGATGAATCTTGTGCTGTTTTTAAAATCGGTGGTAGTCCGAAAGAGGCCCGAGACCCACCTTTTATGCAATTTTACTTGTTTAAGTTTTAATTTCCCTCGTTATGTTTTGAAAAAGGCAAAATGGCCCATGGTCATGGCCAAAGTTCGCATTTACTTATTTTCAATGAAAGCCTCTTTTATTGCGAAAATTGATTTTGCTTGCTTTAATTTTTCTATCTAACAGTTTTTTGTTTTTTATTTCTGTAAAAAATATTTTTTTAAACCTGTCAATATCATGTCATGTCACAAGCCGAATGAACAAAAGGAGGTAGATGAATATGAGTTTGAAGAGCATGACGAGGAGATCATGATATTCAAACACCTTGTCAAAGATTTGAAACAGTTCGAGAATTAGTTGAATCTGGAAGAGACAAAAACTATAAATCTGGAAAAGGATGACTGTGTCAAAGAAGTCAGAATTAGGGTCCATCTGAGAGAAGATCCGAAAAGAGAGCTCAATAGTTCACTTGGAAAATATATCGATGCATTTGTTGGATCACATATCGTGGTTAAACATAGACATTCATCTCAAGTTGTCAATTGACGCATATGCTATCAAGAGTTATGATATTTGAAGATTCAGAGTTTCTTTTATTTCTTTCCCTGTAATCGAATCATTTGTTTGTAATCATCTTATGTTTTAAAGTTAGAACATTATCTCTTGTAATGAACTACGTTTGACCTGAATTCTCAAGAATGAGATACGTAGGCGGCCTATGTCGGCTTCGGTCACCCCTTCATATATTTTCAATATTTTCCTTTGTACTTGAACTACGTTCGACCTGAATTCTCAAGAATGAGATACGTGGGAGGCCTGTGTCGGCCTCGGTCATTTCCTTATCGAAATTTCCTATTTTTGTTAATCCTTAAGAGGGGGAACTACGTTTGACCTGATTCCTGCATCAACGGGATACGTAGGCGCCACAACGGCTCGGTCATATCTCCCATAGGATTTCCATTTTTCTTTACAATAGAAACTGGGACAGAATTTTTGAGAGGGGCTCAAAAATTCTCAAGAAGAAAGATTTCTCCAACAAGTCAAGACTGAAGATACATTGAAAGTTGCAACTGGGACAGAATTTTTGAGAGGATCTCAAAAAATTCTAAAAGTCATATCAATGGTTCAAGATACGACAAGACATCTAACTATGACAGAAATTTTGAGGATGACCTCAAAAAATTCTTAAGCATCAGTAGAAGCTTGTGGTAAATTTTGAATATCTCAAGCGTGATTAGAAGTTTAAAGCTATTTCTACGATCTCTGGCATCGTTAAAATTGATAGTCAACTGCAACAATCTCCGACACCTTTGAATTTCAGAGTCGTCAGTAAAACTTTCCGATTAAAGTAGATTTCGGGAGGACTACGTCAGAAATCTCTCGAGCTTTAAGGATTTTTAGAATTCTCCAGAACAAGCTCTTGGACACGTCAAAAGTTTGGAACCAAGGGTGTTTATTTAAGCTTGACGTGACATGATACTTGACAGTGACCTTTTTCAATTACAACTCTTTGAAAACCTTTTCTTAAAATTTTTATCTACATGTTTCAAATATTTTTGCATAAAATGTTTTGACTTGTCTATCGAGAAGCAAGAGATCGGAGTGATCAACTGAAGATAGCAAGACAAGTAACAAGCGTTTGAAGAAGCCAACACAGATCAGTTTGTTTTAAAAACTAACAATTTTTCTGTGGATACAGGTCTATAAGATTGCCTCAAGATTCACCACATTCCTCCATTCAATGAATATGGAGAAGTCGAAAGGGCGAGGAACTCCCCAAAATTGACAACTTTTCTGTGGATGCAGGAATGTCATTGAAGTTTTTCAGAAGAAAAAGAAACAGTTCAAAATACGAGTAACGACACCTCATTCAAGTCTCCAGCAAAGCATGAGCAAGTGAAAACATCACTCTTAATATGTACAAACACCTACAATGACATCAAATTACATTTTTCAGCATCAAGAACATTTGAAGAAAATTCACAAATCACGTCGATATCAGACGCGGTAATATGAAACCCTCCCAGAGGGACATTTCTACAAAATTAGCAAATAAGATATATGACCACCCAGAGGGACATTTCTACAGTATTATCAAATGAGATATACGACCACCCAGAGGGACATCTCTACAGTATTATCAAATGAGATAGTACCACTACCGAGAAGGACATCACTATCATTTTATCGATGGAATATCACCATCCTGCCAATGGATCAACATCATCCTATCAATGGATCATCAATGGAGAATCGTCATCCTATCAATGGAGTATCAACATCATCCTGCCAATGGATCAACATAATCCTACCAATGGATCATCAATGAAGAATCATCGTCCTATCACTGGAGCATCATCATTATCCTACCAATGGATCATCATCATCCTATCAATGGATCATCTTGTTTATATCAATGAAGCATCATATCAAGTCATCATCTACTGCGTCAAAACCGGTGGAGGCTGACGTCACAACATTTATAGAAAGAAACATTTGGTTGAGTACGGTAAAACGTATCACTTCTCTATTTGAATTATAGTTTCTGCTAACAAGTTTATTTTATTCCTTGTCGAGAACATCCAAGAGAATGAATTCTCAAATCAAACCACAGATGCAGACAACATCAGAAAAGATGCAGCACAATGTGGAACTTTTCCTTAGTGCAAGCTGAAGAGCAATAATTATCGAGCCATCCACCTCGTTACAGTTGGACTGTTATCGAGTCATCCACCTCATTACAGTTGGATAATCATCGAGCCATCCACCTCGTTACAGTTGGATAATCATTGAGCCATCTGGCTCGTTGCAGATATCATAGGAGTTTGCCATGCAAAAATCAAGCAATGACATCTCCAAATTCGCGACAAATCATGAGTTGTAATGGACATACCGTGTTCGAAAGCGGTATCCATTATCTTTTACTCTCAATACTTCTTTATTTTCTCATCTAGTTGAAAAAGATGTTTATGCTTATTCATAAATATATACTCATTTGTTATATGCATGGTCTTTCTTTAGTTTTGACTCAAACCGCTAGCTAGAGCGGCACTATGTCTACTAATTACTTTGAGTGTGCAGACATATACTGAACATACTTAAGTGATATCTTTCACAGCAAGAGTAACTGGAAAATATCGTAAGAGATGCTACCACTTTTTCCAGTTACAATTTCTACTAACAAGTTTATTTCAGTCTTTGTCGAGAGCATCCAAGAGGATGAATTCTCAACTCAAACCACAGGTGTGGATGACATCAAAATGGATGCAGCACAACGTGGAACTTTTTCTTAGCAGCGAACTGGGACATAGTCTGAAGAGGAGTATCAAACTCTTAGGACGCGAGCTGAGGAGCGACTTCTACCACAATCAAACCACACCCCTATCATAAGGCATGTGGGTTTTTCTTTGGGTTTATCGGTTTCAGTCTCGCATCCGGAAATTTTGATTTTCACCGAGAGCAATTTCTAATCCGAGTGACAATACACCAAGAGCTTTGGAAATTATGTCTGCGTAAGTTCTTACTTATGGATGTGAAGAGTTCCGCATTCATGGCTAAGAGGTTGCAAGCCTCTTTTTCATACTCGACTTACTTTGTCACTTCTCCAGAACCAAAGGTTATCTTGCATAATAGATTTCCTTTTCAACCAATCGAGTCGAACTACAAACAACCTGATTTCCTAAGTTGAGGAATATGTAGGCGGGATCAATGTTGAGACTCGGTTGTATTCCAACCCTCGCTCTTAAATCTTATTCTTAAGTATTCCGGTCTTTTCATAATCCGATATCGGGATGACTTTTGAATTCTTTCAAATCGTGCGTCAAATCAAGCGTATCGAACTACAAGGGGCCTGAATTCTCATATAGCCTGGGATATGTAGGAAACCCATTTTCGGGGTTCGGCCATAATTCCTGAAGTAAGTACAAAAATCCCTCTTTCAGAAAAGATGGAAATGTGGTCGGTCAAAATTGGATTAGTCAATTTCATTTTCCTCGAATTTCTTGCATCAATCCAAGTAAAATGAGGGACAGTTGTTGACACCTAATTTTGACCCTCCCTAATAGGAATTAATTCACGAGCTTCTTGATTTTTCGAACGATTTAGAATAATTAGCTTTATATAATTCAAATTGGTTTCAAGGTTATTTTGAGTAATTTCAGTCGGTTTTTCTTATAGTATTGTGAACAATAAGTATTGTCCACATAGTTATATGCGTAATGAGTATATTTTATAAGTGTTTGAAAATCATATCAAAGATTTTTGTTTTGTTAAAATAAATATCTTATCAATTTAGTTTTAGTTTGAATTATAGTTTTGATTTTTGAATTAATTAGTTCATATGAAAATTGATTAGTATATAATTAGGTTAATTATTTTATTTCGTTAAGATTAAAAAAAAAGCTCATAAGTTAATTATATTTAATTCGTCCTATTTGAGTTTTAGCCAAATCTCCTAAAATTAATTCTTTTGGTTACCTCTTTAATCCGTTTGGCTAAATTACTAATTAATTTATATTACAACTTTATATAACATTTGATTCAGCCCATTTTAAGAAACCAAACTTTCAGGCCTTTTACAATTTCAGCGGCCCACTTTTAATACCTAATCCCTCTCCAAAACAATCCCACAATAATACCCAGCCCAAAATATGCTACAATACATTCATACAACATACGTACAGTACATACCCGACCCAACCCTTTTCTTCTTCAGCAAAGAGACCCAGAAAACGACTTTCACAGTGAACAAACGGAAAAAGCAGAAATTCTAACGGCTCCAAAGCAGAGGACGCGTCTTCCTCTTCAACTAGTATGATAGTACTGTTCCAGCAGCAGATAAAGCACCTGCAATTTCATCTTTGCAGCTGCGAAAATCGTCCTCTGACTCACGTGGATGGACGCCACGTCAAGTGCGAGGACGGGAGATCGATCCTGGCCATCCACTCCCCTTTCCTCTTCCGGAATAGGGCGAATTTTCAGAAAAAGGGTGCTTGTCCAAAATGATGCAAGATTTTTTTTGTTTTGAATTTCGAATTGGGTCCAATTCCTATTCGGATTTTTGGATCCGTTTCCCCCCATTCCGAACCCTATTCTCCCTCTATATATTTTGTTTGTTGTTCACTGTTAGAGGGGGGAATTTTGGAAAAAGTTGAGTTGATTCTTTTGAGCAAAAATAAATAAATATAGAGAACAACTTGTGTTTGAGTTCGATATTCTGCTTCGGATTTTTTTTTTTAGCGCTGCTTGAGTCGGAACTAATTGTGTGGTAGAGATCGTCACTTCCTTGCTCGTTATTGTCCCGGTTCCCTGCACTCTAAAAGGTAACACATTTTTTTTTTTTTTTTTTATTATTCAAGCGTTCTATGTTCTTAATGTGTTAGTGATTGATTTTTAACTATATCAGCTTGCTACGCGTTAGTATTTCGGGAGCATTTCAGTTTAATTTGTCGATTGTTAAAATGATAGCGTAGCTTCTTTTACTTTATTTTGTCTTGAATGAGACCTGGATATGTGCATATAGATGTTGAAATATTGTTTGTTAATTGCTATTATCGTCTAAGTCAGTCATGATAATGTCATATTGACCTTAGTTCATGTCTATTCATTATCAATCTGTGTGAATAATTAGTTCTCAACGTCGTGTCATCCTTTCTTTGCCTTTAGCTAGATGTGGAAATCGTGATATAGTTGTTTAAACTCGTTTTTTTTACTAATCTTCAATTTGATACCTTTTCACTTGAATGTATCCAGACCCGTTTACTGTTGTTACGAAGTAGTTCTACCTACCGGTGATAAGCCCTTCAATCGTTTATCAAGGTCGATTTTGAGGCATAAGAGTTTTAGGGCCGTTATCATTAGGCTCGAGTTTGTTAATTTTTAGTATGAATGTACAAACGGGTTACATCCCCCATTTCAAGGATGCGATTTCCTTGCCATTTAAGCATGAGTAATTGTTTGAAATTCGACCTATTTATTTTCGGGAAATCCGCAGCAGTGTATTCATCTTGATTTTTTCTTACACAAGCTTCTCTTTATGTGTATGTATTTTACTATCTAGTTGAGTTAATTGGGTTAACTATTTTTATTTATTTATTTATTGATTTTTCCTAGACTGTTAAAGAGTTCTTCGCGTGCAAAGTGCATACCCCACTTTTCCCTCTATCTTGAGGCATTTATACGTGACTTTGCTGTCATCATGTTTGGCATGTCAATTGATAAAAAATTTAGTTATTTTCACACCCTCTCTGTTCCTATAGTGATCCAACTTCCCCCATATAATTCTTTGTTTAACAATGTGTTCTGTATACTTACTTTCCATAAAATATAGTAAGTTTCCTCAATCAATTTTCTTATTTATTCAATGACCTCATTTTTGTGTCCTAGAATTTTAGTATTAATTTATAGTTCATTGGCTTCTCATTTAATTATTGTTTAATAAAAATTCTAATCTTATTACTCTTTATTTGCATGTGAAATTTGTCCGAGTTCACGATGAACTTATCCTACTCCTTTACATCTCCAAGGGGGCCCATAAAGTCCCCAAATTTCCTTATCGAGTCAACCGGCCATTGAAAATCGACGAACAGGTCCCGAATTTGAAAGGAGCAAGAGATCGAGAAATCGAAAGATTGGGCTCAAAAGACCCGCTCTTTATTAAAAAAATATTGTATTTTGTTACTTTTGGGCCTAAGCCCACTTATATGTTCATTATATTGTTAGAATTTAGGACAGGTGGTGAGAATTGGGCCTTTTGGTCCAAAACGAAATTAGGCCCAAGTGTTGGTCCGGGTGGACAGAAAAAACCAAACTTGGGCCCGAGTCTCTTTCCCTCTTCAATTTTATTATGTTTATTTACTTGTTAATATTTGTTGTTAGTCTTAAGGTTGAAAATATTCAAATCCCCGAAAGACACCCATTTTGAATTAATTACCTAACTAAATTACTCATATTTCACTTGACTTAAAAAATAAATTAATAATAAATAAATAAGTTTATAAAATGGTCTTAATCGTAAAATAGTTCATTTTTGCAAGTCAAACTAAGTTAAAATTATTTTTAGCCAAATAATTAATTGTCGGATAACCGCATTAGCGGATATTCTAGATGCCTTAAAAACCTTCCTAGAATATTAATAGGAACCTCGAACCCCTCTTTAAATATTTTCAATTGATTTCCTGTTTTAATCTATTGAAAACAATAGTTTTCTTGATTTTTCTTAAAAAATTAAGTGGCGACTCTAAACCAGTCTAAATATATATTTTCCTAATAAAACA